>JAQQZT010000004.1:19915118-19931138 GCA_030068275.1 Clarias platycephalus | reverse complement strand
TATAATATAATATAATATAATATAATATAATATAATATAATATAATATAATATAATATAATATAAACATCATCAGTATTGTTGCTTACAGCAGAGGACATAGTTCAGCATATACAGCTTATAAATGGTTTGTGAAAATAGATTAAAAAAAAAAATAATTAAAAAAGATAAAAAAGAAAACATTTTAACAACCATGACAGAAACTGACTTTTCAGATTGATTTACACCGCTTGCATCTTCAGCACACAGATCTGTAGTTTTTATAACTAACTGGGCACAAAAAGAAAAACACTTTCACATTATAATCCAATCTAAATTTAAAATGAATCTCGTTCGTTTTTTTAATTAATTGAAAATTTTTAATGGTATTTGTAATACCAAATTCCCACTTTTTCCAAGCCTCTTATCATTTTATTTTATTATCCAAGAACTGTAATTGAATCAATTTTTGTAACTGGAAAATTCTTACATATTTAAATTATATTCATAAAATAAAACAAAAAAAACTTTTTCAGACAAGACTGCAGGCCAACTTGAAATGTGAACATTATCTGCAGCCGACCCAAACCTTTAATCGCGGCTCGTTAATCACAACGCTCATGAAGAATTTTTTTTATATATTTGTTTTAAATCTCATGACTTTGTTTTATTAGTTACCTTTAAAAAAATTATTTTGTGTGAATTTTACATCTTATTACAAAATTGAAAATTAAAAACTGTTTTGCTATACAGTAAGTGCCGTCTCACGGCCCACCTTTACTTCTCTTACAGCCCACATTTTGGCCTTTTTACTAACTTTAACATTTTCTGCGAAACTGCACACGGCTACATGACTTTCTCCAGGTTACCGGACATTTCTTTTTATACAAATGTAATTCAACAGAAAATAAAAATTTGAAGACATGTAACATGTGCTTCCTCCAAGACACATGATAATTACATCTTTCTGATCAGCTACACATGCAGCATCAGAGTGCATTAGAGTACAAGTGCGCTTAACTCATACTGTACAGTATGTTGTTTCTTTGAATCTTATGCAGTACAAAAGTCTTGTGCCCCCCTAATTTCTTTATATTTTGTGTCCAAAGAGCCAGATGTATTTTTTTTGTGCCTCTCATTTTCTCAATTTCACCATATAATTAAATAAAATGTTATTTAAATGAGGCTTTTGCCCCGGACTTACAGTGAAAAACTTTTTTCTTTTTTTCCTTCAGTGCAAGAATTTGAAAAAAAAAAATAAAAATGTTCATGTCACAGTTTTGAGGGCCAAAGGAAGTGCTTATTTAAAGCTTTGAACATCTAAAATAAATTTTTTTTAATCTAATAAATTGCTTCATTTAAGTGCTTTCATCTTGATATTTGGTCCATATTTATTATAGCGTATGTTAAATTGGGGTAAAAACGTCACGTCTGTTGGGCCTTGTTGTGTTTTCTGTGCTGGTGCATGTGCGGTGTCAGAACGATTAAAGCTTCCCAAACTAAAAACTTGAAACTAAAGACATCTCTGTGAGAGGTCACGGGTGAACAGTTTTCTCACTGAGCAGGACCTAATACAGCATAAAGTAGAATACAATAAATATGCAAAAGTGGTTCCTCTGGAAATTATGGTGGCAGTTTAACCTTCTGTAAATGTCCCGTGATGAATGCAAATTTGGCGAGAGAAATGAAAAGGAACAAACAAAAGCAGCCATTTTTATAGCTTTTCTGCTGGATGAAGTTACTTGGTCTGAAATGCACACAGCTTCAGGGTTATATACTGTACAGGTCGCCTTATTTACAAAGAGAACTACGGCAATTCCTATAATTCAGTTTGGACGCTAAAACAATTCCATTTTCTAGCTTGGTCATTCAGTTCAGGCTGCTTGACATTAAAGTATTAAATTCCCAATAAACAATTAGGCAAGGAAGGTGATAACATGCAAATGTATAATAGAAAGCATCAGAGTCTATACTGACCAAAGGATAACACTTATAAAAGATATAAATATCCATAAACACTAAATGTTAACATTTTAAATATGTCTTGAGGAGGTTGTATAAAAATAAATGCTATATTGTGCACTGCAAAAAAAAAAAAAAAAAAAAACATTAACTCGTATATGTGTTATATTAACCAAAGAATAGATTATATAACTTTTTAAAGTTTTTGGAAAGTCAGATTCAAGCTTGAAACATTTTCGCGGCATTATGTTTTCTAATTTTATTTCTAGAAAAACATTGTCTATCAATCGAATAAGGAAGTGAAAGATTTAAATAAATGAAAGCATTTAGATGCGTATGCATTCAAGTTTTTCCACTTGCTTAGATTTTATTTTTCTTTTTTTTTTTTGCAGTGCAGTGCACCAGTTAGATTTCATGTTGAAAAGCAACTCCAGTTATCTTCTTCAGTGATTTGTTAAGAGGTCCGCAGTCTTCATTGTCCAGTGTAGACAAAATCTACAAGAACGAATGTCATAATTAAGATCAATATGAGTACACTGAGATATATCAGATTAATCGTTAAATGCAATATGAGATAAAAGTGCAGGATAGATCAATTAAAACTTCATTTAAATGTAGATTCTAATATTCTAATATTAATCCACGCCACACTTTCAATTGTAAATCATTCAAGATATGAAATGTTCTTTCACAATTTTTACATTTATTTATTTATTTATTTTTGTGAACCACAGGCCCAAGAAAAAATTGGTATGAATCAGATTAAGCCTTTGTGAAAGTGCTTGATTTGCAAGCTTTACTTCCTGTTGCCAATTGGTGGCGCTATGACAATGAATAACTATTGACATAAGTGTATTACGGCCCATGACTGACCATAAATGAGAACTTTTGGCCGTATTAAATTATCTTTTAGTTGAAGATTAAAATCTAAGACATTTTAACATTACGTTCATCAAACTTCGTCTTTATTTGGAAAATTTTCAAAAAGGGCGACTTGGGATGTGATCATGACGTGTGTTTGTCTGAAAGAAATTGAATGAATAAGTATAAATGAAAAGTTTGATCTGTTTTTTTTGTTCTCATTCTGCTACTAAACTGCATGTACTGTAACTCACTCACCTCGATAGTAGCCCGGGTTGAAGTTCTCGTATATGGGGTAAAGCGGGTTCTCCTGTTCGCACCGAAGCTTCCTGGCTCTCAGAACGTCACGCACACAGTGATGGAGGTACACGTACTGGTTCTGCACGGACACAACATGGTCACGATTGTAAATTCTTGGTAGTGATTTGAGAAGCTTGTTTTGACGGTTTAACCGATGACTAAAGCTCTCGGGAGGCCCACCTCGGTCTGCACCAGGTGTGAGCGGTGCAGCCGCAGATCGAACACACAGCCGTAAATATCGACGGCGCCGCGGCTGTCCACCTGCTGTAACGCGCGATCCAGCACGATGAAAGTGCCTGTACGACCCACTCCGGCACTGAGGAGGAAGAGGACATCATTGTCAAATGGAGTCAAAATAAGTCAGAAACATGTAATGATGAAGGATAACGGAACAGTCAGAGTTCGAGATTCAACAAATGAAGGACTGTATGCTGCTCGATCAAAAATGCTTAGATATACAGTTGATATTTGTGGAGATTACATTCCTGAAGCACCTGCAAATTTTGAAAAAACATTGATAACATTGATGGGCGTGGTCAAAAAATGCCTATAAATGCCTATTTTTATAGTTTAAACCATACATTTGCTCCCAAAACACTTCAAACTCAGCTTAACACCGTATACCGTACAGTACAGTACTGCTGTGTCTCCTGCAGTGCTAGAATGTAAAACACTGATGTTACCCCTATACTGTATATGTACTGTAATTCATACAGGCGCGTTTCCTTTGGTACAAGTACTGTAGAGTAAACACAGTAATAATTCACCATCCCAAGCCGCAGTAGTAAAAACATGTATACAATATTATATTTTTTATATGAGAATTTAGATGAATCTATGCTAATATTTATGTTACAAAATTAGTCAATTATATTGTTCTTAATAGTTTAGTTCTAAAACCCATAAAATATATATATTTACATGAAAAAAGCTATAAAAAAAATATTGAGGAGGATATTTACGCTTTGTGTGAAATTGCGGGTTTCCGTGAACAATTATTAGTCAGGTTCTAAGGATAAATCTGTGATCGACTGAGACATACTGTACACTCAGTAACGACAGCGCACAAAGCTTGACCGGAACTGGTTAACATGATTGCTATTGACAGGAAAAAGACCAAGTGACCACACTTTGAACTTGTGATCGTATCATATACAGTACAATTTGTTGCCGCAAAAACCCTGATGACTTGTGGCCATCCTTTTACCACACGGTGAGTTCTTGACCCGGCTTTATTTCACACTTCATCCCTAATCCTGGTCCTTATTTCATTCCCATTTTAATCAAACCCTAACACCGCTCCACGGATCAGAAGTTGACTCTCGTCAGACTCTCGCTGCCATTGTCGATCCATCATCTCCCGCAGAGACAGCGCCAGGCCCTGTGTAACTGAGGGGACTGATGCAATTAGGACAAAACGCTTCAGCGTGATTGAAGAGCTCGGCGTCACCCCCGATGATCAACACGCAAAAATTTGATAGATTACCTTCTCCCACGTCTGACATTCTAATGTTGGGAAATATGCATATTACTACACAAGCTCCCTCTTTCTATCTTCACCCAGTTAGAACGATGCTTCTTTCCTCCTACCGCTTCCCAGATACTTGAATATACTGTAATTTGCAGCCATCTAGAACTCAGGGACTAATAGCTAATCAGCATCTAGACCAGTAATACCAACGGCTTTCAAATTCAAGAGCGATTTATGTTCCATATTTGGTTAATCAGCAGTTCACGGCGGTGTCGCTTTTCATTAACATGGCACAGAGGGAGGAGCTGCGTGCAGTGTGGGATGAGAGGAAAACTAATAGAAGAAGACGAATGTAATGAAGTAAATCAAAGCAAGATCGAACTCCAATAACATTAGCTTCACCCGCGGAGGAGGAAGACAGAAGCGCATTCCAATCCGAGTGTTGTGATCTCTGAACATGTGGAGGTGTACAGTACAGTACAGTATGAGTTTGACTCTACAGTTTCAGAACTGAGTGTCTTCTCTGCTCTATCACAACCACTTAGGTTAAGGAAAGCCTGTTAATTAGCTGATTAGTTCAAAATATTGAAGATATAAAGGGTTTCCCAGTCTGTTGCTTAGATAGTGATAAAGTGTGTATGTAAGCGTGGTTTCCTCGTACCTGCAGTGGACCACAGTAGGGCCTGAGTTTGACACTCTGTCGATGTAATCTCTCACAGTTCTCACGAACTGAACGAGCGACTGGGTGGTCTCGGGCACTCCGTGATCCGGCCACACCGTGTAATGGAAGTGACGCACAATCCTCGGGTAACTCAGCTGGCCTTCCTGCAGTATATAACAATTTACAATAAATTAACACATACTGATGTGGACAAGCAAAAATTCCACACACATACACTGACCATTTATAACATTAACACGCCGCCAAGGTCAAGTATATTTTCTATACCAGTAAACTGGTGACAGGATCACCCAGGGCTCATGTACGCCTCCGGGGACCAAGAAACATGTTCTGGTCCAAGCCGACAGAAAAGCCAATGTAGCACAAATTCCTGAAAAACGTTAATGCTGGCTCTGATAGAAAGGTACCAGAACACTCAGTTTGATGGTCGGTCATAAAATTTCTATTATGGCATGAAAAAATAGAAAATATTTGCTCAAATTATGTCACTGGAAATTCATGAGCATCTCATGAAACTTGCGGTCGACTTGGGATACGAATATTCTGCCTCATCCCCCCTACTCCCCTGAGCTCGCACCCAGTGACCTCTTCCTCTTCCATCACTTGATGAAACCACTTAGTGGCAGGCGTTCGATGATGACGAAGTGAGTACCGAGATGGAACTTTTGCTCAAGAGCCAAGAGAGTCTCCACCAGCTCATCTATCCTTTGGAGAAGTGTATCGCCTTAGGTGGAGGATATGTAGCCAAGGACTACAAGGACTCGTCACATTATTATTTCTTAGCAATGATAACAATTTGATGGATGTCCCTTGTACATCACAGCCTTCTGTGTGAGGCTTAGCAGAAAAAAAGTTCAAACAAAGGTTATTGATCCGATCTCAATCCAATCAAGCATCTATGGGATGTACAGTACTGGACAAAAAAAATCTGACCCATGGAAGGCCTCACCCTGCCACCCATAGCATCCAAAGGAGCCCTTGCTAACACCAGACACTATAGAGCACCTTCAGGGTTCTTTTGGAGCCACGCCCAAGGTGCCGGAGCTGCTTATGTGACAACCATACGTGTTAACCTAAAGCAGGGATCTCTGTCATAGCTGTTCATGCAAGATAGGTGGATAAATGACAACTCCGTGCAACAACACCGAGCAGAAAAGCTTCTCAGACCGCACAGCATCACGTTGCCAGGACACAATTGGCTGATTGGAAAACTGCACGAATGAACGGGGAAACTGGTGGCCAAGGGCTAGTGTCATGACTGCGTATTTTAAATACTGCTGTATCTCCTTAGATATATCGATCGTACAATTTGTGAATATTGTAATGGAAATGGAAAGTGTGTAAAGTGTATATACGGTCAGTCTTGCACTTACACAGAATATCTTGAACTCGCGGATCGTCCACTCTGACAAGACGGACTCAGAGAGCATGTGCACCACGAGGTCGCCGTAGTACAGCGGCTCCCTGTCAGTAGGCCAGTACTGATCACACTTCAACTGAAAACACACACACACACACACTTTCAGGCACGTGTCAGAAACACTCATCGCTTCTGAATTGGTCCACATGACCCCTCTGACTCCATAATCACCAGCTCTATTTTCCTTGCCTGCTCATGCTAATGATCAGTCACTAATATCCCCTGGCTGTGTGTGTGTATGTGTGTGTGTGTGTGTTTCTATGGCACCACTGATGTCTCTCTCTCTCTCTCTCAGCTACTCACCCTGCCCTTCTCCACACACTGCGTCACCATGACGACGTTGTGCACGTTTTGCTCCCACACCATGCGCCAGAAATCGTCCTTGGTGCCTGGGAGCGGCCCCTGCGTGGCGATGTACTCCCGCCTGAAATTATTGCCCTGGAACACGAAGAGATGTTCAATAATAATAATAATAATAATGATAGTTATCTAAGAATAAAAGTAAGGGTTAATAATTCGGGTTATTTCGGATAGGCTGGATGAAGTGCGCTCTGTGTTCTTCTTTTCAGTCGTGTGTTACGTAGACAGTTCGGTACTATTTGCAAATTAACATATTTCCATAACTTAGCGTATCCATGACGATCTGTGAGGTTTGCATACGGATTAAAACCTTCTTAACCATGCTGCTGCGTTCTTCTGATGCTCTGTCCATGCTAAGTGGTTAAGCTCTTAAAACACTACTTTAAGAGCACTTTTACACTTACAGTAGAGACTTGAGTGGCTACAGGTTCTGTTCTACTCCAGTGACCTTCAAACATTCACGGCTACAACAGTGGATCATAGTGAGGAGTTTAGCAACAAACCAGCCTGCTAGCATTACTTATTCAGACGATTTTGATGATTAGCTTCTTGTGTCTTGTAATGTCAACGTAGCCATACACTCCTTTCATCAAACCTATGAAGAGCAAGTAAAATCGGCTCACTGGGATGAAGCTGGCGTTGATGTAGTCCGAGCACGGGTCGTCCTCTAAGCACGAGAGCTTCACACGGGTCGCGTCATCTGCAAAGAACAATATCATTCTCGGTCAGTCTTGATTTCCAATAGCAATGCGAATGAGTGAGAGAGCGAGTATCAGTTCACACCGACAGTTCTGTTTATGGTTCCTTGCTGTTACAGCTAACTTACACGGCAGGATGTTGTTGTATCGGTTCTTGCAGCGGTTCTCGGGTAAGCGTGCAGCATCCATCGCTTGATTCCGTCCCACATCCTTGAGATCCTGTCGCAAAGATAAACACATGCCAGAGAATAAGTCTGCTGCATGATAAAAGCTATGAGTAGACTACATTTCTAGAAGTCAAAGGCCAGGTCAAACCAGTTCAAATGTTACCTCAA
The DNA here is from genome assembly GCA_030068275.1 of Clarias platycephalus. Taxonomy (NCBI): domain Eukaryota; kingdom Metazoa; phylum Chordata; class Actinopteri; order Siluriformes; family Clariidae; genus Clarias; species Clarias platycephalus. The sequence continues at coordinate 19,923,071 of JAQQZT010000004.1, read as the reverse complement.
ACTCCTCCGAGAGGAGGTAGTTGGAGTCGGCTTGGAGTTTCCCGAGATGAGCTTCGAAGTGTGCTGCTTTGACAGGGCTAATCAAACACACCGGGACAGTTATCGAAAACGAAAACAAAAAATGCATCAATATCTGCAGATGTTAGTTCATATTAAGGTGAAGGGAAGTGCATACCTGGATAGGCGCCGGTTGCTGCAATAAAGGAGGGGAAAAAAAGGCGTGATTAAATTGGATTTACGGCTGCTCGCCTGGTCTAGCCTGTTTCAGTCTGCCGCTTTACAGCCCGGAATTAATCTCGCAAGCTGTCTGTGTTCATCAGGCATCGACTCGAAGCTCAGTGTAAGCACTTTCAATAATTTATTTACATCAGGCCCAGAAGTAAGAGCTCGCACTGATAGGAATAACCAGTGTGTAAACATTGCCTGGGTATAACTTGGACGGCTGACATCTCTCTCTCTCTCTCTAAGCATGTCTCAATCTCTCTGGCTATCCATCAATCCATGTTTGTTGTACTGTAATATGGCTAGAATGTCACGTTTTCTTCGATCCATCATGGCTGGTAGAAAAGGTCTTGAACGTGAGAATAAACTTGTAGAATGTTTCCTAAAGCAGACAGAACTAACACGTTGAGAAGCATGGTGAAACTATCTATACATATTGCGGTATCACTCTTTTAATTCGTGCCATTTATTTTGCTGTAATTTAACCTACAACTAATAAAACATGTATACATATCCACCCATCCATCTATCCATCCATTTATCCATCCATCCAACCATTTACCCATCCATCCATCCATCCATCCATTTACCCATCCATCCATCCATTTACCCATCCATCCATCCATTTACCCATCCATCCATTTACCCATCCATCCATCAATTTACCCATCCATCCATCCATTTACCCACCCATCCATCCATCCATCCATCCATCCATCCATCAATCCATCCATTTACCCATCCATTTACCCATCCATCCATCCATCCATCCATCCATCCATCCATCCATCCATCCATCCACATGACATCCACATACACTGCCTATCCTGTTGAGTGTGTCCCAGGGAGCTCGGAGCACAAAGCAAGGATGGACTGCCAACCCATGATGGGGCACAACACACACACACACACACACACACACACTAGGGGCAATCTGGAAACACCAATCAGCCACGCATGACTTCGGACTATAAGAGACCACACTCTCTGCCTTCAGAAGCCACTGCACTTTCTTCTCCACTCTCATATCGATCGTTCTCCTTATGCTAAGTGGAAGCATTTCCTTAAAGAAGGCAGCATTCAGAGTCCCAGGTGAGTCATAAACGTCGAATCATCCGATTCCCAATCAAATTTAACTCTGGCTATAAAGGTCTTTTTTTGGCTTGTCTCGGAGCCCAATATATCAAGCCAAGTTAACTTCCAAAGCTGCCAGCAATAAAGATGATAGATTTATTTCCTAAGACCTCTGAATCACCTAAGAGACATGACTCAGCCTTCAGTTCTTACCGAAGGTTACTGTCTGTATGAGAAAAGTATTCTAAACAATTATGACTAGCTATAGAAAAGAATTCATGAAACTGTAAATAAGCATCCCGTACCTCCTGACCCCCATGTACATCCCTGAGGTGGGGACCTCCTTCCACATATTCATCCTCACCAGAGGGCTTTCCTGCACCGCTCTACACACACCACACACAGGAACAAACCAACAGTTAAATGCAAACTTGTGTATCGTCTCATTAATGAAACAATGATTACTCCAAAAGTTAAGATACTACAAAGGTGGCAAAAGTACACAAACGCAATCCTCCAGGACAAGTATACAGTTAGTACTGACCTAAAAATGTACTCCACTCGGCCAAAACACAGTACTGCTGTGGTGCTGATTTTATTTTTTTATGTTATACTGTACATATAATGCAGGAAATGTGTGTGCCAAAGAAGCTACTCCTGAAGTTTAAGCAAGATGGAAGTGATTTAAAATGCAAATTATTCATATTCTTTACAAGTATTAAGTAATAAGTAATTAAGTAATAAATATTGATACTAAAATTGCTGTAAGCTTTTAAAAGCATATGACCTGTAAAAAATGTTGCTTAAATTGCTGCTTAAATTTCTTTTTTTTGTAAAGCCAAAAATGTGTAGTGTCCGTAACCATGTCAAATTTATGTTGCAATATCTTAACAATTTTGCATTTTAGAATAATACACTTTTTCAGGTTTATGTCTTTTCATGTGAAATCTAAACTGGCCAAGTTTCATCTGAATGACAGTTAAGATCATTGAAATATTTGAATTCCAAAAAGTTACGGACACTACATAAAAGTGCATGAAATTGTACAGTATTTAGTAAATGTGTTTCTTTTATATGATAAAAATATAAAATGTTTGCATATTTACAAAAAACGAAGCATGGATTGTGAGATACTGTAAGAAGCCTTAAGTATTATGAAAAATGGTGCTATACGATCCTATTTGAAAATAAAATTTTCCACTTAATTGAGACACTTTTTACCACAGATACCACGTTCTGGTCAACAAGAAGTAGAAGTACCACTCCAATTTTTTTTTTTACGTATGTAGAAATACTAAGTATGTGCTCTAAAATGTACTTTGAGTACAAAAGTAGGGACTGGGGGGAGTTAATCCAAAAACCTACAGTAGGAAATAGAAAGGTCTTTAGTCATTGCTTAAAGATTGCCAGAGACTCAGCTGTATGGAGGAAGTTCACGAAATCTTGTAGGAATTTCAAGAGATTAAATGTTTTAGGCCGAAATTTTTTTTCTTTTTAACACACGTTATATTAATTATTTGCCTGGTTGATTTCGACGTGTCTGGACAGAAAGGAGCTACATTGCATGAGTGTTTAGACAAATCACTTTGCAGCTAGAATGTTGAATAATTTTCAGCACTGGTGAGTTTTATGGATACAGAAAGGACAAGTTTGTCCTAGATGTTATCTGTAAAATTCTACTTTATTAATTAATTAATTAATTAATTGATTGATTGATTGAAGTCAGAAAATTGTAGGGGGTGCAAACTTTTGCACTCTTCTGTATACAGTATATGAGCACAGCCTGAAAACCTGTTCAGAGCGTACGCGGCGAATAAGTATCATGTCCGAGCAACCGATTAGGCAGATTTAATTAGCGAGCAGGAGCTGGAACTCTCATTCGCTGCATCATCTAATTATCTGCGTGTTCCAGATGCCCAGCTTTCCTGTTCCTCTTTAACATTAGTCCCCTCATTAACTAGTGCTAATAGCTTGCCTTTCAGCAGGAAATGGATGCGCCTGTGTGTTTGGGTGCACACGCTTACACTTTGCGGACCCTCTGCCTGTAGATCAGTAAGGCGGTTATAACGATCATCATCCCGATGAGAAACAGGCCGGCGCTGATGCCCTCGACAACGCCTCCTAGTGGCTCTGAACGGAACAACGAGTGAGTTACTTTAAGTTCTGCCATAAGTAAAAGGAAGCACTGGAGTGTATTCGGGTCTCACCTGCTTGTGTCCATAAAGGAAGTGAGAGGTAGGTGTCGCTGAACAAAGAATGATGAGACATTTCCTTGTTCTCGTCGTCGATGAGCCGAGTGAAGGCTCGGATGCTTATCCTGGAACAAACCATAAATATTTACAATTTTAATCCCCGTAAAAAAGACATTCAGATGGCTACGCAGGCTGCGTGGACAAACAACGCACATGAGAAAAAACATTCCCTGCTTTTTTCCCCCATTTTTCTTTTATCCCCCAGGGTCCCCCCTAAAGTGACCTCATATAAAAAGTTCCCCTTCCCCTGCCTTTTGCTCAGCTCTGCAGTTCTCTGAAGGGGAGTGGCTCAGCAGCAGCTCATTTACATAAACACTGAAACGGCACATTTGGAAAAGGAGTTATAAAGTTAGATTGAAGTATAAAATAATAAGTATAAAATAGTATATAATAATCAGGGGGGAATTTCAGCTGGGGGGCGAGGGGGCTCTGAGACCTGTGCTAAGAATTAGTAAAATACAAGACCTTTAAAACCACTTTATGCCATTATATGGATTTTTATTACTCCAATAAAGCCCAGTTCCTTTGATATCATTAGCTACTATGTACAGTAGACATGAAGCACTAAGGCAGAGCTATGGTGAAATACTGTCAGTACCTAAAAACTGGGTTTTAGTGTCGCTCTGCCTAACCTGCATATCTTTGGACTGTGGGAGGAAACCAGAGTACCCGGAGGAAACCCACCAAGCACGGGGAGAACATGCAAACTCCATGCACACAGAGACAGGAATCGAGCCAGGCCAGGAACCCTGGAGGTGCAAGGCGACAGTGCTAACCACTACACCACCGTGCCGCCCTTAAACACACCAATGCTTCATGAATAATTTAAGCCCGACATTACCTATAGGCTGTTCTGGATTTTAAGGGTCCATCACAGAAATAGCTCCCCTGCTGTTTGTGCTCCACGTCTTGCTCACAAGCTCCTCCCAGACGGTCCATCCCGGCTCCAAGGTAGATCTCAAACACTGTGGGGGTAGCTGTATCATCGCCGCACTGGCTCTCAAATGGCTTGGTCTGGTAAGCCACTACAGAGTTGTTGTGCTTGTAATCCTGGTAAGATGGCAGAGGATGCCTGTGTTCTGGTAACACGGCCTCCGTACCTGGGAATCGCCATGAGCTTGAGTTTATAGGCAATATGAGGTTTGTACATTTTTATAATCTACTGTAAATTCCATTTTGTTTTCCTAGTAACCAGTGACTGTACTGTGTGTATAAGCAGACATAATGGCAACATTTACTTTGATTGTGTGGTCTTAGAGCGCTTTTCAGGTTCAGCTTCTCACCTGCCATTATTAATCATGAACAAGCACGTTTCCTGCCTGGATTAAGGACTTTATAGGATATCATCTGAAGTACATCTTAAGATGGGGTGTCGAACACTAGCTCAAAGTGGTACAGTAAGTACAGCATTATTCATTAATGTGAAATTCTGAACTGTAGTCGTATAATTTCCACCACTACACTGATTTTACAAGTGCTTAGAAATGAATTTAAAGCCATAACCCATTATCATCCCTAGTAGAAAAAAAAAAAACTTACATTTCCTTAGGGCTACAATAACAACAATTTCCTTTTTTTTTTTTTTTCAAAACAGACATCACTTCCAAACGGTTGAGATGCCACTTTATGGTAAAAGTACAAGATTTGCTTGAAGTAATAGCACAAATGTTTTTTTGGGGGGTATTAGATCCTCTTAATTTATACTATAAAGTATTTAAAAAGACATACTATATAAAAACACTGCAACATTGAATTGATCCTAACATACTGTTGTAGATCTCAACTGAATGGTAGAGATGGCTCAATTAGGTTAAGTTCAACACTTTTTTTCAATAAAATATTACAAGTACTGTAATACCCCCAGTGGGGGGGGGTAACAAGTACCCCCCCCCACACACACACACCCTCCTCAAAAATAAATAAATAAATAAATAATTGAATTAAACACAAAAAGTAACAGAAATGCTGCATTTTTGTTTGGTGGTACAACAGCACATGTGTCTTGGGAATTAGATACACTTCATTTCTCGTTGTATGGTACAGAGTAACCAGACAGGCTCACTACAGTGCATATTAATATTAAGAATAATTTTATTTCTCATTGAAAAATGTGTCAGATATAACCTAATTGAGCCATCTCTACCATTAGGTTGAGGTATGCTGCAGTATGTAAGTAAAAAAAAACTCCATGACATGCTGCAGCATACCTCAACCAAATGGTAGAGATGGCTCAATCAGGTTATATCGGACACATTTTTCAATAAGAATGTTGAAAAGTCATAACCAACTCAGCTACAATTTGTTAGCTAGCTGACGTTGATGAATCTATTATGCTTAGTAATATATGTATACTGTAATTATCTTATGTACTAACTGATGTCATACTGGTAAAGTGTCAGTATGTAGACATACCATCAGCCTCGGCTATAATGATGGCAAAGTAGCGAATGTCCCCGTTGGTGTTGCTGAACCAGCTACAGTTGAACTTGAAGAAAATGGTGGACGGGGTGATGTGGGCTGCTTTCTCACTAATGCGTACTGTGGGTGGCGGCATCGGCGGCCCTGCACACATAACCACCTTCAGGTTTACATTTGTTAGATTTGCTGAAATGTGCAGGACAGATCATGGACCAGGATAAAAATCTATAAAGGTTAGTAGACATTTCCAGTAAGTACAGTACAGTAAGATAAAATAAGATTCTGAACAAAATGTTAAATGATCAATCCTCTTTCCAGCCTTGTAGTTCTGGTGTTATTACAATTACGCATTAAATATTAAAGGCACGCATCTGGCTACTAAACTCTTGTGTAAAAGAGGACAGAAAACATTAAACACAGAAGCCGTAAATCTGCTCCACATTTGCGCGGCAGCCATCTGGAGGATTTGTGGTCTAATGCGGCTCTGTCTCAACCGGTCTAATTCTGTTAGCTCTGCCCTCAGTCTTCTCCCCTGCTGTCCCTCTCCAGGCTGATGAGCTCAAACACCCCAATTCCCAGCAGTCATCTAACCCTCTTTCTGTCACTCTCCACTCACTGACTTCTCCTCACGTCCTCCTCTCTCTTCACTTGCTCGCTCCTTCTCCCAGGTGGCCTGAGCTATTTGAGTGAATCTTTATTCAAGTCTGCTTGTGGAGCTGCTCCCAGGAGAAGCCTGTTCCGGCCGCTCAGGTGCGATGAGCTATCCTGTCCATCTGCACTGGTCCTTAACGTCAGATTCAGACCTCACTTTCCTCCTGAAAGCACCTTAATGGGTCTGTTAATGCAGTTATGGGATCCAGACCTGAGTGCGTGTGAGTGTGTGTGTGTATACACATCCTCCTGGAGTTTCACTGCGAGTAATGATATCTGCGATATACAAGTGAAAATATGTTACGCAAAAGGTGGACGATTATAATAAAAATAATAGTTTTATGATAATAAGACTAGAATAATAAAAATGAACAGACCTTATAGTTATAATTTCATTTCCTGTTAACTGTAATCAGACTTTAATCTTAGATATGTTTGACTATGGTGTATTTAACTAGTGCTGTCAAGCAATTAAAAAAAAAATCTAGTTAATCATAGTAATAGTCTATGATTAATCTCAATTAATTGCAATTCTAAAATACAGATTTATTTATTATAAACGTGCAATGTCGGGAATAAAGAAATGCACGACAAACTGGTTAGAGGAAACAGCATTTAACAAATATTACATTTAAATCTCTCCAAAGGAACTGGCACTGCATGCACTGGCACCGTTTTATCATAATTATATATTGTTGTTGTTTATTTCCCTGTAGCAGTAACAGTGCTGCATCCTGAACGTAGAGGAAGAAACGATCCAATCAAAAAGTTGTTAGCTTTGATTGCTTGTTAGAGTTTTAAGGAAAAGGACATCAGCATGTTTATGGTGTTAATCAACCAAACGGAGAGGAATGTGCATCAGTTATAGGACACTTTTCACCTCTTCCTTTACAATGAAAAAGTTGAAATCTATAAACACACACTCCAGCGTCGCCCAGCTTCAACGCTTATTTCTCATTTTTTCCCTCTGAACTCCTTGTATAAATCACACTGACAGATTTAGAATGTGGAACTTGAAGGAAGCTTTTGTAGCTAATATTTCACTTCAGGAAGCGTTTTTAACACCTCGAGTCTTCTAACCGAAAGCTCTTACAGTACGTGTAGCTGAGCAGTGAATTACTTACAGTTAATTACATTTAATTAAAGTCCAGAATCGCTAATTTACTAACTCTTCAGCGCTCGACATGTACTCTAACACTCTTTCTCTGCCATATGCTTGAAAAAGGAAGATCGTTCATTTGTTCAAAGACAGAAAGTGAAGGAAAGGAAGTACATACCGGATTCCAAAAAAGTTGGGACACTAAACAAATTGTGAATAAAAACTGAATGCAATGAT
>JAQQZT010000004.1:19903838-19915018 GCA_030068275.1 Clarias platycephalus | reverse complement strand
CATCTCCACATCATTGCATTCAGTTTTTATTCACAATTTGTTTAGTGTCCCAACTTTTTTGGAATCCGGTTTGTAAGAAAGATGTTTTTGCTCAAGCTGTTTAAGTCTTCTATGAATATTTGTCCTGTGTGAAGAGACTGGGGTTATCTTTACACACAGAAGATGCTGTAAGGGTAAGTTAATATAAGGGGTAAGCGGTAACTACAGTAACTGTAAGGGGTAACTTACTCTAAGGGGTAAGTTACTATAAGGTGCAATGTTTTGTAAGGGGCCACTTACAGTACTATAAGGGGTAACTAACTTACTGTAAGTTAATATAAAGAGTAACTTTTTGCAAGGGGTAACTTACTGTAAGGGGTAAAGGGTAACCTATGGTAAGGAGTTAGAATACCTCACTGTAAGGGGTAACTCACTCTTAAGTGTTAACTTACACTAAGGAGTAACTTACGGTCGATCATGGTGAAGGTGCTGTACTGCACAGTTGCCCCTCTCTTGTCTCCGGAGATGACCGTAAGCGAGATGGTGTAGTTCCTGAAGGGTTCGAGATTGTCAAAGTGCTGATGCAGGGTCTTAGCGCTCAGTGTGTAATTGTACACGGGGTCTTTGGAGCCGTGCCTCCTGCAGGCTATGTAATAAGCACTGTAATCAGACACTGGAGCATTCCAGGAGCACGAGAGCGTCTTCGAGCTGTGGGGATGGCAGTGGAAGTTCAGGACTGGTGCTGGAGCTGAAGATTGAGAAGATTGAGAAGATGAGATTTACACCATAATTAAAGCTGCAGTAACTGATTTTGTACTGGTACAAATAACAAGAAAGGTATTTAGAGCATAATAAAAATTAATGCTTTAATCTATGCTATATGTACAGGTCTGTATTACGTCAGAAAAAGGGGAAACGAGAAAGCTTGTTTGGAAAACCGACTTCCAGGCCGGAATTCTTGTTTGTGTTTGGATACGCCTCGTGTCAGTCATTGGCTCCTTTTGTAACTGTAATATGTAACGACTGACAGATGGATCCAAACACAATCAAGCCTCCAGGACTGAAGCCAGTTTTCCCACCAGCTTTGTAAGTCAATGTCGCAGAGAATGTTGAGTGCTGGAGCAGAACCTTGTGAACACAGGAAAAAAAAACAGGGATACAAAAAGGGCTACTTCACCATTAATAACCATTATTATTATAAATTTTTTAAAGGCTCATCTTTCTTCATGCACCTTTCAAAGTAAAAAAAAATATTTATGGATATTCATGCAAAAGTTTTAAAATAATTCATTGTCTATACTGCTTATTCACATTCACACACTCCTGGCAATGCTGGACTGTGGGAGGAAACCAAAGTACCTGGAGGAAACCTCCAAGCACGGGGAGAACATGCAAACATAGAGGCGGGAATCGAACCCAGACCCTGGAGGTGCAAGGCGACAGTGCTAACAGCTAAACCACCATCCTGCCGAAGCTAAAGTTAATGTTAACGAAGTCTTGAAGCAATGACTTTAGTGTATTTGTTCCAGCAAATTTAGGATTTCTCCTTCATGGGCTGCGTAAACACCAGCGGTGAGCGATGCACAGCGGCTTAGCCTAACAAATGGACATGGCCCATGTCCAAGAGCTTGATTAATATGACCTGCTCTTACCGATCAGTCTTCAGCACGCTGCAGTAAAGATGGGAATAATTAAGGAGCGTCACTGCGTTTTGCAGTGAGCGAGAAGTCATTGCTCGATCACCCACTTAAAGCACTTCATTAACCTCAAGTGGTCTTTATGTTGAAGGACATCGTAGAACAAAATAATCAAACCAAGATGGAAAAGAAGGAAAAGACGAAATGGATGAATGGGTTGAAACGTTCTAGTCGAGTCCATTCGCAACTCTAAAGCGATATTACCCGAACATTGATCCGGGGAGAACTTTGGATCAATGTAGCGTTCCTTGGCCTGGGGGATTGATAACGGCTGGAGAACAGCGTCCGGTCATGAATAGATGATTTAGAGAGACTAGTCCTGTCTGCTATCCAGTCATCAGTCAAATCAGTTCCGTCAGCAGGAGCGAAACGCTTGAAGTGACGCACGATCAGAACCAAAAGACTCTCTATGACTCTCCATGAGTAATGACAGTAATTATCTTTTCACGATGCCGGGATGAATAATGCAAACATTTACAGTGAAAAGAGAAGGAGGGGACTTGACAACAAAAGCATAACATTGTGTATCCCATTTAACTATATGACAGGTTTAAAACTATATCTAACTCCATCCGTCTTCAGCCCACTAGACCACACTATGATACACACTCCGAGCGCACTGTTTTTTTTGTTTTTCTTCCTCTCCACAGCTGAACCATCGAGGATCTACTGCGCTGAATAAAACATGAGCTCTTCTGACAACAGTATGCTTCTTCATTTGGGGCCAAGACACAAACGAGGCGCTATCTAGCACCCGCTGCGCTCCACAGACGCCAGACTGATTTCTGCTCCTTAAACACAACTTCACAGCAAGTTAAAAAAAAAAAAAAAAAATACAGAACATCATTCCTGAAATCTAGGACAGGACTCCTGGACCTTGATCACTGAGTCTGCTTCTTGGGCTTGAACTTATCATGTTCCAAGTCCAGTTCCCCGGAGTCTGGACAGAGTTTATTTAGAACATCACAAAACCTTTACACACACATAAACTGGACTCGCCATCTGTGTAAGGACGCCACACTGGCATCCTGCAGCTAATTAATGCCGTGGTCCAGACTTTGGGTTTTATGAATATAAAGTTCTGCAGAATTTGGGTCAGCATGAAAATGTGCGCTGTAAAACCCAGCAACCCATATTCAACTTTTATTTTTTTTTATTTTTCTGCCTAAGAACGAACAACAAAATCCTCAAAGCAGCTTTCCTTAAACTGACCTACATTTGAAAACTTTTCATTGTTTACCAACGAAACATGTCTCTGGTACCATGTACAGTACACTTTCCTAGTTAAACATGCCCTCTTGTGGCTGCACCTATGGGTGAGAAAGCAGCTGACTTAAAAGAAAAGAAAAGGAAAGAACAGCCATATTACAAAGGTTATTGAATTCAAACCAGGACTTATTATTATGATTACACTTGCCCCCCAGGAACTCCTTTAATATCCCAAATACAGTACGTGCGAATGGCTTGGAGTGAGGTCAGGACTGTACAGGGGATGTCGCAATAACACCCAGACGAGTCCCTGTAATGTCCATATGGTGTGGGTGCATGATTGAAGTTATTTATTGATTTTTAAGGATCAGGTGCTGAATTTTGTGGCAAAGAGTGTCATCACCGTACTGTGCGTGATGTCTTCTGTACATGTCCATCACTTTTTGAGAAATTTTATCAGGAGTCCCAGTTTGGCTTAAACCCCATGTATTATTTTCCACTTCAGTGTGTATGTGTGTGTGTGTGGAGTGTCGCTGGGTGTGCACTCACCTGTGCGGATGAGGTGGTAAATATCTGAGCTGAAGGTAACAGGCGCTGATGGTCCCCCGCACGCAGTGGACAGACTGATGTTATACAGCCGGCCGGGGACCAGACCAGAAATGATGCGTCGCATCTGGTTTAGTGTGGACATGTTCAGGGCGTCTCGTGGCGCCCAGTTCACCTTAAACTCATCAAAGTCCCCATTAACAGGAGCTTCCCACATCACCTCCACCGTGCCATTCTGCCAATCTATAATGCTCAGAGACGTGGGCGGCTCAGGAACTGGGAAGAGATAAAGCGAATCTTTAAAAGTGAAATCCCTGAATAAATATACACTTTTTGAACCGGCATAATACAGTATATGCATAATAAAGGTAAACGTACAGTATATGGATGCCCATATATGGTCATTCCCTAATCTATCCCAGACAAACATGATGGTCAGGCCTCCACAAACGTTACATGTAATATACAGTAAGTGCATTGGTGAAGAGCTTATTTTTAGTCTAAAAGGAAAACAACTTAATTTGATATATTGCTTTCACTTGATGATTTTTGTAAAGCGTGTAAAGTGCGTAATTTAAAATTGACTCGCAAAAAGAACAATTAGCTTTTTATATGAATCGTTTTTTAAAATGACTTACACTACTTACTGCCCAAAGCACCTCATTCTTGATGAATGATGATTTTATTTCCCTATTTACCGAGTGCCATGCTTGAACTGTATCCGAGCTGGTTATACCAACCTGTACGGGCCGCTTGAGAGACGCTGTTGGTCATGTCTCCGCTCAGGCTGCGCACCACGGCAGTGTACAAGCGACCAGGCCGGAGGTTTGTAAACATGGTGTTAGTGTGTTCGGGTCCGAGTTTCTGCTCCGACTGATTTCTGCTCTGCCTCTGCTCCGGCTGAACAGAGTCCTCCAGAGAAACCACGTAGCCGCTCAGTTTCCCAGGACCGTGTCTCCAGTTCAGGAACAGAGTGTCTGTGTGACCCGTGTGATCGATCTGCAAGTCTCGAGCCTGGGCAGGAACTAAGAGAGAGAGAGAGAATAGTGTGTTTATGAAGTCACATCCTATTACACATGCAGTTCATCTTGTCTCTAATGTATAATGTATAATCAGAATACAAATTTCAAATGGCACTACATACTGTAAATCCTAACACTATACAGTATATATATATATAGAAAGGAAGAAATTACTGGAAAGTAAATAGTTTTGTGTTAATGACCTGATGTTCATTTGCATTTAGATAGTGTTTACTGAGCTATGAAATTAAAAATCTGTACTGTCTCGACTCGGCAGAGCAGAAGTGCGTTGGTTTAAGAGTGACAGACTAATCTGTCACACAAATGTACATGAATTACACTCCGGTCCTTAAACTGACTCTTTTAGAAATGCTTTCAGCATCGTTCCAGCAAGACCATCTCTGGACAGCTGAAAAACTAGAAACGTCCCGTTTCGTTTCCCACCGTGGCCTTGGATGTCTATCCCGGACTAGACCCTGAGGTGCGCTTTCACTGTTGTACAGTTGGCCATCCACCTCAAGGCTCAATGTTTAATACCGTCCTGAGGTTGTAAAGAGTGATTATTTTAGGTACTATTGCCTTCCTGCCAGTTCACAATCCCTTCCACCACTTCGATCTGATTCTTGACTTGAGTTGTTTCTACTGCACTGTTTCTGCATGATTTTACGCACCTCACCCCAGCCACTGGATGCAGTGCCGGTCCCAAGCCCGGATATAATGGGAGGGTTGCGTCAGGAAGGGCATCCAGGGCGTAAAACCTGTGCCAAGTTGTTGTGCGGACTGGATATTCCCCTGTGGCGACCCCTTGCCAGGAGCAGACGAATGACCAACAACAACAACAACAACAACCAGATGTACTGTAATGCGTCTCACCTGTGCGCCCCAGCAGAGAGGACTCGCTGCTCTTTCCTTTCCTCTTGCTTATCACCACCAGCTTGTAGAGTTCCCCAGGAATCAGGTGAGGGAAAACGCAGCTCGTCTCGTTTTCACCCACCGTCTTGTGTTTTTCGAGATCTACACGTGTTTCCTGGGTGTATAGGTGGAGGTCGTAGGAGTCTACCCTGCCTTCAGACACGTTCCATCCGAACACAAGCTCAGTGGTGTTATTGAAAATCAAACGGAGACCTTTTACAGCCGCTGGTACTGGTGACGACAACAAGAAATATTGTTGTATGTCAGAAGAAAAGACACTTATGTGGCACTTGTTTCTGAGTTAAACCTGAAACGAAGATGAGAATCTTACATGTTTGGCCTTCTGCGATGACACCCTTGCTGTAATACGAGGTGTCGCTGAAGGTCTTAAGCTGCACTGTGTAAATTTCTCCCGGGACCAGATCTTCAAACAGGTGATGTGTGACGCCTGCAGGCAGTGAAACGTTGGCAACCAGGGCTTTATTTTCATCCAAAAGCTGGACGCTGTAGCCATCGTACACACCCACTGGCGCATCCCAGTTAACAGACAGGCTGCGTGTGGTCTGCTCTCGGCCGACCTGGAGGCCCTTCACCGGCGGAGGAACTGATAAACCATAGACATGATTTAATTTCAGAATGTTTTCCTTAGCCTTTATCTTATTGTAGAATATTATTATTATTAATATTATTATCACTCACTCTCACTCATCGTCTAAACCACTTTATCCTGTATTCATGGTCGTGGGGGGCCTGGAGCCTATCCCAGGAGACTTCGGTCACAAGGCAGGGTACACTCTGGATGGGGTGCCAATCCATCACAGGGCATACAGACGTACACACACTCATTCACACACTACGGGCAAATTTGGAAAGCCAGGTAGCCTAATCTGCAAGTCTTTGGATTGCGGGAGGAAACCGGAGTACCCGGAGGAAACCCACGAAGCACGGGGAGAACATGCAAACTCCATGCACACAGAGGAGAGACAAGAATCGAACCTGGCCAAAAATCGAACCCAGACCCTGGAGGTGTATTGCGACAGTGCTAACCACTAAGCCACTGTGCCGCCATTATTCATTCATTCATTCATTCATTTTCTATACCGCTTTATCCTGTATTCATGGTCGTGGGGGGCCTGGAGCCTATCCCAGGAGACTTCGGGCACAAGGCAGGGTACACCCTGGACAGGGTGCCAGTCCATCGCAGGTGCCGCCATTATGATTAGTATTATTATCACAATGCTGTATGCTGTGACTTGCGCCAGGTGATCTCTCTTCTTTTAAACACACAATACCATCTAACGTTTTGGGATGATGTGGCTCACAATGTCACTTATGGACACAACATTTCTTACGTCTCACCTGTGCGTCCGCTGACCGAGCTGTCGTTAGTCAGCTCTCCACTCTTTGCCTGTACTTGAACCATGTACAACTGCCCAGGTACGAGATCTTCGAAGGATGCCATGTTGTCCTGCTTAGGGACACGTTTGAACTTCTCTAAATGTTTGTTCTGGAACAGGAGGACCGCATAAAAGTCCACGTCTCCAGCGCCGGCGCTCCAGGATGCCCTGAGACTGCCACTGAGGGTCCCAGGGAACAGCTGGAGGTTCTTAACCTGACTGGGTGCTGTAGTGGAAGATATACATTTATAAATCTTTTGATCTGATTAGTATGGTATATAACAATTCACAATGCATAGACGTGTCTCTCACCCGTGCGGCCCTCTATGCCCTGGGCCTTCAGGAACAACCCGCTGACGGTGGAGACGACTATCTTGTAAAGAAATCCTGGGTTGAGAGGAGAGAAGCAGTGCTCTCGTGCCGTGTTGTTAAGTCTCGCCGCTGGGAACACTTTGGTGTCGTTGTACAGGATCTGGGGCTCGTATCGGTCCACGTCTCCTGGTGCAGAGGTCCAGCTCACACACAGGTGAGTGGTTCCTTTCTGAGACAGGGTCAGCGAGCGTACTGCAGCGGGGTCTGTAGAGCAAACAGGGCTAATGTTAGATTTAGTCAGGTTTATGCGGTGAAATAAAACAACATACTTCTACGGTAGGTGTAAAATGTAACAAAACCAATCGGCTAGTGTAAGACTACATGATGACTCTTAATCTTACTCCTGGCATTACTTTTAACTTCATGAACACATACGGCGATATTCAGGCCCAGGCTTGTCATTCATTATCATGATTTATGTTCAGGAATGTAATCATAACCTGAAACCCCGTGTGATCTTATACTAACCTCTCCTAGCAGAAACATTATATTCTGTACCACAAGGGGACACTGTTGTGTAGTTTATGTTAACAATTGTCGACAGAAAGCAGGGGGAAAAATGTGAATGTATTGTTGAATAGATGGAAAGTTTGATGGACGGAAGTTTAAAAAATAGATGGAGGAACAAAAAGATGAATGATCAGATGGACACATGGATCATAGAAAGAAAAATGGATAGATGGATCGATTGATGAAAAGATGAATAAATGGATGGATGGATGGATGGTTACATGAGTGAATGGATTAATGGATGGATGAACAGATTGATAAATAAACTATCAGCTGATAGAAGGATTGGTGGATAGTTGAATTGATGGATGGATGGATGGATGGATGGATGGATGGATGGATGGATGGATGGGTGGATTGATGGATTAAGGGATGGAGGGATGGATGGATGGATGGATGTGCTGGATGCACAGCTGTGTATCATGTATGCATGTATGAATGTATGTATGTGTGAAAGGATGGATGGATGGATGGATGGATGGATGGATGGATGGATGGATTGATGAGACAAATTGAAATTGATGTGCTGGATGATGCACAGTTGCATGTGTATGTATGTACTGTATCAAAAATAGATAGAGAAACAAAAAGCTGAATGATCAGATGGATACGAATCATAGAAGGAAAATGTATAGAGGAATTGATTGATGGAAAGATGAATAAACGGATGTATGGACAGATGGATGGACGGTGTCACTCACGTGTGTGGCCTTCAGTGGAAATCCTGGACTCGTACTCTCCACTCCAGGTGCTGACAGTGACCATGTAAAGTCGTCCGGGCACCAGATCACTAAACACACACTCGTTCCTGCTTTTCTCCACCGTCTGGTTCTGAAGGATTGTGTTATTGTGCAGGATTTCAACGTTATAATGATCATAATCTCCAGCTGCATGGTTCCAGTACACCTTCAGGACAGTTTCCTGGGCTAAATGGATGACATTGGTGTTCTGCACTGCAGCTGGTTCTGGATGAAGGAGGAGATTCAAATGGATTATGAAACAGTAAAGTATATTGATTGTCATTGCGACGTACTAATGAAGACAGTGAATCAGCTACGAAAATAGACTATATGGACAAGAGTATTTGGCCAAAGCTGCAATGACATTGTATCAAATCCATTTACTTTAATATAGAGTTGCTCCCCTTTTGAGAGAGAATCTTCGTTCCAGTTCATCCAAAAGGTGCTGAATGGGGTTAAGGTCAGGGCTCTGTGTTCTTTTAGCCCTTGCTTTGTGCACTGGGGCACAGTCATGTTGGAATAGAAAAGAGCCTTCCCCAAACTTTTGCCACAAAGTTGGAAGAATAGCATTGTCCAAGATGTTCACTGTTCAAAGTTTATTTGTCACATACACAGTCACACAATATCTTGGTGTCTTGGTTAGCTGAAGCATAAAGATTGCCTTTCACTCTGGATAAGGGGCCTGATTGATTGAAACACCTGAATTCAATATTTAACAGGTTTGGCCAAATACTTTTGTCCATAAAGTGTATATAAGTTTTTAATCGTTCATTACCAATGGGCTGAAAGTGTGTCCGAGTGAACTTACGTGTTCTTCCTTGGACCACGGTGGTGTTCTTGAAATTGCCGTTGCAGGTGCTAATGGAGATGGTGTACAGTCGTCCAGGCACAAGGCTGCTGAATTCAGCGCTCAGTTTAGTCCCACTGAGCGTGTACACTGTCTTCTCACGATGTTTCAGGCTGACCTGATAGTTGCCCACGTCTCCTGGTGCAGCTTTC
This sequence comes from Clarias platycephalus, assembly GCA_030068275.1. Lineage (NCBI taxonomy): Eukaryota > Metazoa > Chordata > Actinopteri > Siluriformes > Clariidae > Clarias > Clarias platycephalus. The sequence goes on along the minus strand of JAQQZT010000004.1, from coordinate 19,905,635 downwards.
CATGAGACGTTGAGGAAATCTGCACGTCCATCATTCGTGACTCTGACTTCAGCCACAGCTGCCGGTACTTTAAGACAAACAAGAGGATCTCTTGTATATTACAACATTAGAGAGAGAATGAGAAAACAATGTCAACGATATTGATAACATTGGTAGCTCATACAACAGCTCCACCCCCTAAACCCGAATCGCACTTAATCTGCTGCATTTCAGTAGAAAGTTGTCTGAAAGTCTCAGTGGTCTACTCCATTGTTCGTGCTCTCCATCTTGAGTTCATTAACGCTGGAAGTCCATCGCTGAAAATAGCCTCTCCGTTCCATGGGAAAACAGTTGGGTCCGGCCGACAAGACTTTGATAAGCTCTTTGCTTTCTTCCTCTATGCACAGCTTCCTGAAATTCCTCAGATTCCCTTTGTATTGCAGCGCTATTGTTTTACGGCGATGTTATCACATGATTAATTTCACGCAGGCCAACCGTTATTTCGTTTAAGTTCTTATTAGGGCAGAAGCATAAAGAGTTTATACAGAGAGAAAACTCAATCCAAAGAGGAAAAAAAAAGAAACATCAGCATTACTTTTGTTCACATGGCGAGACATTTGACCTGCTGCTGTGGATCCAGCCATGAGTGCATTGTCTATACCGATTGTCCTGTGTAGTAACAATTGCGCAGAGGGCCTGGAGCCTCGTGATCTCAGGATACTCGGGGCACAAGGTCCCACCCGTTTCAGGGCACAGATACGCGCAGTAACAATCTACACACTGCCTACACTACATGTCTTTGGACTGTCCGGGGGAAACCTTGAAGAAACCCACTAAGCTCAGGGAGGACATGCAAACGCCACACACAAAGACCAACAGTGGGATTCGAACCCACAACCCGGGAGGTGCGAAACAACAGAAAAGTTGAACCCGGGCCGTCAGCATGGTAGGCAAGAGAGCTACCACTGAGCACTACGTACTACTACTATTAATGGGATGTTAATATAGAGATTTTAGTACTTGGTAAGATTTAATGGATTTATAAGTACATGTCATATGCTTCTAGGTGCTTTCACCGATTTTCGTATCAATACTCATAAAGAAATATAAATAATTTTCAATTAAAATGATTATTGTTTGAAGCGATTACACAGAAAACAGATAACACTGAAAAATGGCTATTTTTGGGGGGCCTCATATAACATCATCTCTCCAAAACAGCTGAGGTTAACACATTTTTAGGGAAGCAAGATTGGTCAGTTCCATGTTGCATAAACTTCAGAAGTAGCTTCTTTGGCCACACACGTTTACTGTATTATATGTACGACATAAACAATACTGTGTTTTGGCTGAATACATATTAACTATTAATATGTGCTTAGTTAAAGGCTTCATGGTATCATGTTATCCATGGTTTTTGTTCTTTACACACTGCATATCCATTGACGCAAACTGTATTATTATTATTATTTTTGTATGTAAAGCAGGTACCTGTGTAACATGTGGCCTCCATCTGCTTGGATCTTTGCTCCCCGCTGTTCGTGCTAATCAGCAGTTTATACAGCGCCCCAGGTTTGAGACGCGGGAAGTGGATTGTGGTGGTGTTAGCAGGGACACTGAGGTTATACACAGGCTCTTCATTGTATATCAGCAGCACTTCATAGGAGTCGAGGTCTCCCTGAGGCTTGTCCCAGGTGGCACTGAGAGAGTCTGTGGTTCTCATATTGTTCATCTTCAGAGAGGTGACTTCATGAGGCACTGAGGAGGAAGATACAGACGTTTACATTAACGTTTACATGTAGGCAGTTGGCAGATGGT
>JAQQZT010000004.1:19869372-19882976 GCA_030068275.1 Clarias platycephalus | reverse complement strand
ACATTCTCATCCTGTTGAGAAGCAACAGCCCTTTAAGGAAATGATACACACACACCAAACAGGAAGTAAAAGTGTGTGTGCGTGCGCGCGTGGGGATCAGTGATTGGTCATTGGTAATGATAGTGACATGTTATTGGCTATTAATAATGATAGGGATCAGTGATTGTCTATGGAAAAAGCAGGGGTACTGTAAGTTACTAGTCATTGGGAATGATGGTGATAAGATATTGGTTATTAGTAATAATGGTAACACAATATTGGCTATTAGTAATGATGGAAATCAGTGGGAATGATGGGGATCAGTAATTGTTTTGGGGAAAATTTCTGCTCATTGAGCATGATGCTGATTGGTGATTAGTTAGTGAAAACACAATGATAGAGAACCAAGTGATCTTGTTTTCTTGAGTGATCTACCAGCAGTTGTGATTTAAACTAGAGAACCACTACGTTTATGACCGGCACTAAGGCCTGCTCTAAAAGTGTTTTTTTTTTTTAAAGAAAAAGAAATGCTAGGGGTAAACAGTGATCCACTTTTGAAAATTCTGAACTTTATACAGCTAATGCAGCACTAGCATTGTTAATATCATACTATAATACAAAGAATTCCTCAGATTTATAATATTTTTAAGCCATACCAAAAAAAAAAGGTAACTTTTGTGGAAATAAACAAAATGCCAAGTGGATGGTTTCGGTGGAGGAACTGATCAGTGAGAATTGCTAGTTGTGGGCAGCTTATAAGAAGCATGGTAATCCAATACCTCCAGAAGACAGCTACAGTACACCTCTGTCACAAGACTGCTCTAGTCGATTACTGTTGGAGACCATTGCAATGAGTTTCCTGTAGATTCAGTGCATTGTTATCTGAAATTCCTTTGAACATGAACAACATCATGAACTGAGAGGTTTTACAGACACAGTATGTCTTGCGTCTTTGTCTCAGTTAGGAGTAAAATTCTTAATATTGCCATTGCAAGGTCTGCAAGGTTTGCTTGTGTGCTTTCCAGTTTCACTAAATCGAGTCAAAGAGTCTTTGCAATGGATTCCTGAGTTTCTCAGAGCAAGTAGCAGCGGATCCACGAGGTTCTCATCATCATTAAGTCCATGTCCATGTTCTCGTGTCCTCACAGGTTTGTCTCAGAGATGGTATCAATTCCCCATCCCCAGTATGGACAACAGCTTATAAACTGCATTCTCGTGCGATCAGAACGGATCGACAAAAACATCCAACTGCGGGCGGGAACCGAGAAAGGACAAATTTAGAATTTAGCCTCTTGTTGGAGAACAAGTTCACTACTGGAGGAACTATTGGAGGAAAGCAGACAGGACATTCACACCATTGCTTTTACACACTAACACATTGGATACATCTCTAAGGAAGCACTTAAACACCTTAAAGGAAGACTATTGTGCAGGACAATGATGGCGCGCACACACACAGGATGTCAACTAAAGAGAGTGTTTTGATCCTTTTGCCTTGTGTTTTCATGTTAGCTGTTTTTAAGGGTGTGTCTCCTTGTTTTGAGGCCACAGACAGGAAATGTCACTGTTAGACAGATCTCTGAGGTGATTTCAAGTCAAACTGGGACTTCTGATGTGAAGGAAAACCAGTGACATTCACAAAAGACTTCAAGCACAGTACAGTGATTAGACTGTTAGCCTCAGTAGCAACTGCACTCTTTTCTGTAAACATTAAGAGTGCGGAACGCCTGAGCCTTGAAAATTGACGGATAACCTATTTGAGAAAGAAACAAATCTGTCTGTGGGAACTGTACACACAATCATTCATCAACACCACTCTCCTGAGAGTTATGGCCACATCCCCCATACAGTCCTAACCTCACTTCATGCTATTTATTTCCACATGTTTGGGAGTTCCTGGGAGGCCAGAGTTTCAGATGTGAAGCAGTCAATCAGATCATGGCTCCAGCATATTGATAAATCTTTCTACCTTGATGGTGTCCAAGCACTAGTGAAACTCTGGGATAAGTGCATTAGTGTAGCAGGGGATTATATAGAGAAATAAAGGGAGTTTTTACTCTCATAACTGTTTTCTGTTATTCTGCACAATCAAAAGTCCCGCGTTTACTAAAACAGCCCTTGAACTTTTAGCTGCTTTACTTCCTTTTAGCTACTTTTACTAGTTTAAAAACAGGCACGCGCGTGCGTTCAGCGCATGCGACTGGGGGTGGGGGGGTGGGGGGTGTATGGGGTGTGGGGTTTGGTGCGCGCGTTCTGATCATGCGCGCCCTGTAGAAAATGAACTAATCACTCTCGTTTTCATGTTTCTCATTATCTCGTTAGCATTTTTGTTTTGGCGGCGGTCCAGATTTAACCGTATTTGGGTCCGGATGCGGAACGGAGTCCGCCTATTGAGTACCCCGGCTATACAGTATACCATATTTGTAACAGTATGTTTTTTTTAAAGCGGTGTACCTGCAGTGAACGATGACGGGGCCGTGTGACTCGGAAGCCTCTCTGCTTTCCTCGACATCAGTCATGAGCTGCAGCAGAGGCCCTGCGCTGTCTGGGGTTTTATGATCCGGCCATGACGTGTACCAGTAATGCTGGACTTTACGACTTTGGCCACCTTGCTGAAATAATATAACAGGCACAAAACCACACACTTGAGACTTTCTGAAATAATATATTGTTACAGTGACACTTTTATTCCAAAGGGCTCCTGAGTCACGCATTTCAACAATATCGAGTTGAATAAGAAACAAAGAGAGGTTCGTACTTTGAGTGTGAGTGTGCGGACAGTGTAATGTTCACATTCCCGGACACTGTTGACGAGAACCTCGACCTTGCCGTAAATCCCTCGTTTTTCAGGCCAGTACAAAACGCATTTCTGTACCGACACAAAAGCATGGTAAATCCTCAGACACACAGAAATTGTTGTTCCATACAATGCATAAGAAGCTGAAATGTGTTCATCACCTCGTTCTTCTCCTTCAGCTTGGTGATCATGACAATGACGGGCGACTCCTCCTGCCAGGCCATCTGCCAGAAGTCGTTAACCGTGTTGATCATAGGACCTTGTGTGGCGATGAAGGATTTCTCATGTCCAAGGTAACCCTTAGGAGTGAGGAACAAGCAAAGCGTTCTGATTAGGGTAATGATCTCATATCATGGTGGCATTAGGCATAGCGATTTTCTTAAACTTATTATATCACAGCAGGTTTAATTCTCGTATCAGGTTTTTTCAGATTCAAGAATTACAGCTCGATCCTTTTACACACACAGCTCAAATGTACAGAAGGTCAAAAGTTCATACATTCCTGTAATACTTATGGTTCTATTCTTTAAAGGAGGCCTATTTAAAGGGGACCAAAATTCACTTGATGTATAGACATAACATTCAAATAGGTGTACAGTGAGGAAAAAAAATCCCTGTTTCTCAGTTCCTGCTTATTGTCCTTTTTTCCCCATTTTGTATTAGCTAGGCAAGTCAAACAAGCAAGTCAGATTTCCTCCTATTGTGACCTCATATAAGAAGACACCATCCTCTGGCTTGTTGCTCAGCACAAAATTCCCATAGTGTGTATGTGTGTGTGTGTGTGTGCCCTGCGATGGATTGGCACCAGGATGTACCCCGCCTCATGCCCTAAGCCTCCCGGGATAGGCTCTAGGACCCCCGTGATCCAGTATACAAGATAAACGGTACAGTGAGTGAGTGAGCGACGATTTTCAGTGTGTAAGTCAATGTATACAATGTCTAAAGTCCAGTATATTGTCGGTGTGGGGGGAGGGTGATGAGTCGGCCTGACCGGTTTCAATAAATCAGTCCAGGACAGTATAATGCAGAAGCAAAACACCAAACCTGTGCTCTCGGCCGTTCTTTTAGAGGCGTGGCTCAGTGACACCGATACTGAAACAGCATGTTTGAATGAGGAAGTAAAACAGAGGAAGTTTGATTTACGGGAGCTCTAAGACCCGTGTTATCTTGTTAAAGAAATAATAAAATATGGGACCTTTAAATTAGTGTATACATAAAAAAAAAGAAATTGTAGTGAAAAGGCTCATGTACTCATTAAACTATTTTGATAATACCACTTTTATCGTAAAATAGACATCATTTCAATATATAAAAGCTGCACGATGGCAGAATGTAGAGATAATGATCCATAAATTACTTATAGATGTTTTTGCAGTCAATGCAATGAACAATGAATAGAAATACTACAATAAGGAAACAGATCATTAATAAATTAACAGAATAAAAAATGATCACAGACCTAAATCATTTACAGAGGTAAGAGAAAAAAAAGTAAAACTGAAATGCAACCTGCACAAATGTTAATGTCAATGTTAATGTCAATGGCTTACCCGTAAGTAGTTGGCATTTATGTAGCTGCTGAGAGAATCACAGCTATTTCTGTATTTCAGGAGGACTCTGGAGTGTGGATCTGCAAACAAAGAAATGATTTAAACATCATATTTAAAATAATACTGTACATCACTGCATGTTTGATGGTTTAAAAACATCCATCCATCCATCTAGGAATCTCCTAAGTCCAACTATGCGTCATGAAGGCCAGTGATCATTTTATTGAATCCCAATTTATTAAAGTGGTAGAAGCTCTGGTCAACATTTACCCACACATTCACTCACTACAGCCAATTTGGGAACGCCAATCAGCCTAATCTGCATGTCTTTGGACTGTGGGAGGAAACCGGAGTACCCGGAGGAAACCCACCAAACACGGGGAGAACATGCAAACTCCATGACCACAGATCCCGTGGTGGGAATCAAACCCGCGACTCTGTAGGTACAAGGCGACGGTGCTAACCACTACACCCACATTTTTAAATAAATACGGCGAAAGTGAATATTCATTAGAAGGACTTGTGTCCGCTTGTACTGAACAGTGGCATGCAAAAGTCTGAGACCAAAGTTATATTGGTAAAAATTGGTTTAAATATTAAAGAAAACAAAGAAAGCAACATTTTAACAGCGTAAATATTCAAACATCTGCACTAACAAATTTTTGACACGTCTAATCTGTTGAAGCACATAATCAGACGAAAACAGATCCTAGGTGTTTGTGAAGTCGGATGAAGAAAACGGATGTATCAAATACTATGAAACTGTGAAATATATGTTAATATTTTTAAAAAATCGAGTTTGCACTGATGTTATTGTCAGAAATATATTTTGTGATGAAAATAGTTGCAGTAAAATTAGAAATGTAATGAGTAAATTGTTCAGATGTGTGTTTTACCTCTGCAATGTAATTGGATTAAAACTAGCTATTAAACATTAGCCTCACCTGCATGTGTTTGGACTGTTGAAGGAAACCGACCGAAAAACCCAAGGTAGGATTTAAACCCAGACCCAGGAGGCGCTGGGCCACAGTGCTAACCACTGCACCACCAGCGTGCCGCCTGTCAGGATCCAGTTACTTTGAATTGTTTTTAAAGTGAAGGTCGTTTTTTTCTTCTTCTACTTTTTGTGTATTAAAACCTACTACTGCATTTTTAATAAAAATCAACAAAGACATGATTGCAAGACCCAAAAAAGCCTGAGAATAAACAGAAGCTTGAAAAGGTCTCCATGGTCTCTCCAAGAGTGACAGGAAATGACTCAGTGCTGTTAACACACACACACACACACACACACACACTGCTATAGCTTGAGTCCACACCCCTGCTTCTATTCCCACCAATCCCAGAAATGAGATTTCTTTAAGAGCGGTTTTCCTATGGTGAAAACAGTTTTTAGTTTTTAGTCTCCTGGAGGAACGGAAGGAATCTCGCCTTGTATATATTGATAAGGGAACTCCTCCCATGCTTGCTCAGTGAAGAATTTGTTCCCAAAACAGGAAGCTATTAGCAGCCAAGTGACCCAGCAGGTTACATAAGGCAGCAAATATCATTAATGCACCAGAGCCTCAGAGAACAAGCTGTTCCTTACTCGAATGGCTTTGTTCACGATTCGAGACGGGGAAGCCCCCAAGACCTACACCTTCTCGGCCAACAGGGAGGAGTCGGGGCTTCCTCTAGAGATTTGTCCAAGAGCCGGGAAGAGCATTAAGGGCAGTGCACTGTTCAAAACCAACCTACTGTACGGCCGTGAGATAATTAGCATCAGCGACCTTTGCCCTTAGACCTTAACCTGGGAAGAGCAAAAACGGAATGTAGCGTCAGGACAGGAACGAGGTGTAACTGAGCATTTCCTTATGAAGGTATGCGAATCAAAAAGTCCTTAAATCTAGGGTCCCGTGGGGGCAATCTCGAAAAAATGTATACAGTTGATTTCATCGTTTTAAAATGCAACTCTGCAATGGAGTTGAGCAACTGGTACATGAGAAGATGACGACCGGATTTCCTTTTTTTTTTTCTTTTTCTTTTGAGCAATGCCAACACAACAATAAAGGACAGACAGAGAAAAAAAGCGAGGAAGAAAGAGTGAATATGGTTCAAAGAGGATAATAGGACACAGGAGAAATCAAGCTTGATCACTTTATGAAGTTCACCGAAATATGCTCTCTCTCTCTCTCTCTCAGTGTGGATGGACATACTGACATTCAGTGACCTTCACATAATTATTAATAATTAAAAACCTGCTCAATCTGAAGTGACTTGTCAACGCATGCGAATTTCATTTTTTATATTTCTATACCTTAATGTTTATTTTCTTTTAGTACATTTTCAAATCCTGTACAATGCATATATTTCTATTAAAATTTTTTTTTATTTTGTAACTTTTGTAAATTTTTACATTTCCAGCCTATTTTATTTATTTATTTAGCCTATTTTTTTTTTCTATTAATTGAAATTTCCATCCCGTATATCCAGTGTACAGGGTCGGAACAGGCCTGGAGCCTAGGTGGGGTACACCCTGGACGGGGTTACAATCCTTCACAGGACACACACACTCTCACACACACACACACACACACACACACTACATGCAATTTGGGAACATCAATTAGCCTAACATGCATGCTTTCGGACAATGGGAGGAAACCCACCAAGCACAGGGAGAACATGCAAACTCCATTTACACAGACCTGCAGGATTTTATTATCATTTTTATTCATTTCCATTTCTTATTTTGTTTGCATTGAAAATTCTGTCTTTAGTTCAATTGTACTCTCTAGTGCAATTTTTTTTTTTGGGGGGGGGGGATGTAAAATAAAATAAAAATTAAAATTAAAGAAATAGAAATGTAAAATTCAATGAAAAATAACAAGAAATAGAAGTAAAATAGAATAGAATAGTAATTAGCAATTAGCTCTGGCAAATAGTTTATAGTAAATAAATAATTATCATCATCAATTAATAGTTGATGATGATGATATAATATTTTTGAAATTTGGGTCCACAGTACTAACTTGGCAAAATAGTCTTGTATCTGTTCTTGGTCCCGAGACTGGGAATGTCCAGATCCTTTGGATCGACGAAGTTCATGGGAATTTCCTGCCAAAGGAAAATACACGAAGATAGATTAACTTTATTGCTCTCAAACAACCAAGTATATACAGTTTCATATAAATACACACAATAAATTCATCTCTGTATCTCGGAGGATTGTACTGTACATAAACGCAGCGCATGTCTGCTTTTACAGACGCTTTGCATCGAGACTCACGGCGAACTCGGCGTGCAGAGCCTGGGTGTTGCGCGTGGCGTCTCGGAGCTGCTGGCGTGTGAGGACCCGAGCCGCCGACTGCAGGTACTCCTGAGCCACCCGCTCGCGTGGCGTGTTCACTCCACAATTCAGGGGCTCCACAGAGCCCAGTGCGCTCATATCCAGCACCAAGGAAACGTTAGAGCCTCGTCTACGGATAAAAAGAATAACCATATACTGTATACAGTTCTGTATATACTCATGCCAACATCAACTGTTCCATGTTTTTGCTTTTTAAACAAAGACAAAGTATCATTTTATTAAAAAGTTTGTTAATATTTACAGTAAATAAACAATAAAACATTAGCCATTACAGTAGCTTTAGAGTATTAAAAAAAAAATAGGAATCTTAACACCTTTATGACTGATTTCATTACATCTAAAACAAGCTGCTTTAACACCTTAACCCTGCTCTCTTCTTAGTAGCCGCACCACATAGTGTGGTGTCTGACGGGTTTTTGTTATTAGCCTTAGACAAATCCTACAGCATTTTATTAACAACTTTATTATAAAATCGCTTTAATAAAGATTTATGAGGGAGTCAGACATTTATGAGTGTGTCAGATGGCACAGCAGAAGCTTTTCTTAAAAAGCTAGCAAAGAAATTCAAATCCTGAGGCAGTGAGTCAGCAAAATTTGTGCTAATCACCTAGCCGACTGAGTGTGAAGGTATAAATGTACAGAATGCTCCAGGAAGTCAGTATAGCGTCTGTGCAGGTGTGTGTGTGTGTGTGTGTGTGTGTGTGTGTGTGTGTGTGTGTGTGTGAAATATTCATTACAATGCATAAGCTGTTGCTTCTAATTACTGAGAGGGAATACCTATTAGCATGTTTTCTTTGCTAATGTCAGATTAGCCTGTACTTATAATTATAGTGGATGACTTAATTACATGGTGCGTTCAAGTCAAACCGGGACATCTGATATACTGTAGACCACAGTTCTGAAAGTAAAAACTCCCTTTATTTCTCTATATAATCCCCTGCTGCACTAATGCACTTATCTCAGTGTTTCACTAGTGCTTGGATACCATCAAGGAAGAAGGATTTCCAAGTATACCGGAGCTACTGTATAGCCCCCCAGGAACTCCTTTAATGGAGCAATGTGGAGATGGCTTTGGAGCGAGGTCAGGACTGTACTGGGGATGTGGCAGTAACTCCCAGCCGAGTTCCTGTAATGTGCAAGTGGTGTTCGTGAATGATTGTGTGTACACAGACAGACGCGTCAGTTCCGCAAGTTGGCAACACAGACTTTCAAAGATCAGGTGTTTTGCCCACTGAATGTTAACGACTGCAGGGTTTCCAAGCCACCTCGGCCGGGATCATCATTTACAGATTTTCTTTAAAACGGTTTGTACCATTAAGGCCATGTTTTACTCATGTTAGAGTCTCATCACCACACTGTGTTTGAGGTTCTTTGGAAATATCAATCGGTTTTACGCCTTAATTCACGTCGCAAGTCCCAGTTTGACTTGAACGCCCCTTGTAGTTACTGTGGGAAGTCAGATTGTAGCTAATTGTAAATATTACGTATGTGTGTGAGTAATTTATTAAACAAAGTAATGTAGTCTGACTTATGCATATAGTATGACCAGCGAACATCAATAATATGCAGGACTGTACTTTAAGCATTTTTTTTTGTCGACTACATAAAGCCTCATACAAAGAACAATGAACATTTTTCAGGACTCAAAGCCTTTCATATGAATTATGATCTAGCCAGCAGGCCACACGTACTCTCACAGTAACGCCTGACCCCTGTCATTATTTAAGACTTTACAGGCCAAAGCGGGCTCACTGGTTACCTCCCTGAAATAATAAACACTTATGTAAGATGGAAGATGGCAGTGTGGGAGCTGATATCGTCACATACTGTGACATGGCTTCCTTTGATTCAATTCAAGTCAGAAAGAAATTGTGCACTCATAATCAGTAAAGAGGATAATCGCAAAACATTTAAAATCGCTGACGATAAAATCGAGCAATCATGAATCCAGTCCCAGGGCTCTGGGCGTCAGCGCACTCCAGGCCAGGCTGGGTCGATTATGAGAAGGAATTTTTTATCATATTAATATCAGAAGTTCTTCTTGTCTACATCTCATTAAAAAAATCAGACTGGCCCCTCACCTCTCCTGCAGACCGGCAGCAGGCTTCATCTTAAACGGCGAAGGGCTGGAGGACAGACAGGGCTTGAACTCAGCCACAGGGGGGCACGGAGGGCACTGAGAATCCGAGCTGGAGGCACTGGTGTGTGTGGGGTGTGTGTTGTGGTTGATCTGCGTGTTGGTGCTGGTGCTAGTGCTGGTAGTGGCGGCAATGGTGGTGACGGTGGTGGATGTGGTGGTGGTGTTAGAGGGGGTTGCGCTGGTGGCAGTGGTGCAGGCTGGTTTGGGGGCTGGGCTGGCCTGCACCATGCTGCTGGTGAGGGTCAGGGGCGGCTGGGTGGCATGCACAGACACGGGCGCACCCAGCCCCTTCAGCTGCCCGTCTGAGTACTCGACCTTCTCCTTGAGTCGGTAAAGCACCTGAAGAAAACAGAAGACACACAGCTCGAACTTAGATAAGCATCTCAATTCAGTATGAACATCAACAACAACAACAATAGCTGTAGGGAAAAAATCCACAGCGTGGTATGAAGTTGACGCAGACCCGAGAGCCAAACAGTGTATCAGTGAGTGAGATGTGGAATGAGTACACACAGTGATCTGGTCTCCCTCAGGGCTGACTTATATGGTGAAGCACTCAACAGGTTATTCTGCACCTGGCTGGAGTGCTGCACCTCTTCCTCATTATTATTATCATCATCATCATCATCCTTTTAATTCTTATCATTCTCCTCCTCCTCCTCCTCATCATCACCATCCTCCTCCTCATTCTAATCATCCTAATCCTCCTGCTCCTTCCCATCATCATCATTTTCATCACAATCTGCCTCCTCCTCATCACCATCCTCCTCCTCCTCATCACCATCCTCCTCCTCCTCATCCGCCATTCTAATCATACTCCTCATTCACATCATCATCATCATCATCATTATCTTCCTCCTCATCATCACTATCATCCTTCTCATTCTAATCATGTGCATCCTCCACCTCCTCCTCATCATCACCATCCTCCTCCTCATTCTAATCATCCTAATCCTCCTCATCATCATCATCACCATCCTCCTCCTCATCATCACCATCCTCCTCCTCATTCTAATCATCCTAATCCTCCTGCTCCTTCTCATCATCATCATCATCATCATCTTCATCACAATCTGCCTCATCATCACCATCCTCCTCCTCCTCCTCCGCCATTCTAATCATACTCCTCATTCACATCATCATCCTCATTATTCTCACTATCTTCCTCCTCAATATCACCATCTTCCTCCTTCTCATCACAATCATCCTCTTCATTCTAATCATGCTCATCCTTCTTCTCATCATCCCCATTGCCACCTTCCTCCTCATCACCATCATCACCATCCTCCTCCACTTTATTTCTATCATGATCATCATCATCCTCCTCATTATCATCATCACCATCATCCTCTTCCATATCATCCTCATCATCATCCCCCTCCTCTTTATTGTCATCATCATCCTCCGCCTTGTCCTAATCATCCTCATCACAATCCCCCTCTTCATACAGAGCATTCTCTGTTTATGATCATCATTCTCCTCATCATCATTCTTATCACCATCCTCATCATCATTCTTGTCCTCCTCCTCAAACTAATCATCCTCATCACCACCATCCTCCTCCTCTTAGTCATTCACATCACCATTAACATCCTCCCCATTATCATTATCCTGCTTCTCATCATGATCATCATTCTCCTCCACATCATCCTAATCATCTTCCTGCTCCTCCTCATCATTATTACCCTCATCCTCCTCATGATCAACATTCTGCTCATTATCATCTTCATCCTTATCATGCTCACTGACATTTGCACTGCATGTTATTTGCTACTGCCTAACCATGTCGTAATTAATACACATGCAGACAAAGCAGCTATCTAGCTATCTATAAATATAAATGTGATGGGCTACATCCTTAAATAAAACATTCTCCAGTCAACCTATAAATTTCACATTGAGAAAAATACAAGAACTGAAAGTCTCTAAAGACGTAAGAAAATGAGGAAGTGCTGCATATTTGCGTTTCAGTAACTGTGTTCCTGTCTCTGTGTCTCATCTCACATCATGACTTCATCAAAGTGAAAGTTACTGAAACACATTGGACCTGTTCAGCTCGTTTATACTGTGTACAGCTCTAACAGACGGAGTACGAGCAGTGTTCTCATGTCATATAGCACTTTAGGGAACAATGTCACGTCTCAGCAGGAGCACGCAGAACAAATGCAAAGTGCAAATGACAAATTTTACAGGCGACAGGAGACTCTGCCTGCCACACAGAGAAACAGTTTTGTTTGTAAGAACCTTTAAGTTGATCAGTGAGCTACAATATACAGTGCTATTATAACTAACGATTCCTACTGAATCAATACAACATACCGGAGATTAAAATCTTACACTGCTTGTGAGACTTAGAAAAAGAAGTGGTTTGTATGTCCTGTGATTGCAGTAATCGTAAACAGAACAAGAAACAGAATGTGAAAGCTGAAATGCGCATTAACAGTGGATTTAATCAGATAGACCATGAACAACGGAACTAGTGCATGTTAGAAAGCCTCTTTCTTCCTTTTTGGAGGGTTGAAGGGGAGTGTTGATCAATGAGAAGGTTGGTCAAAAGTGATGTAACTATCGCCACCTTGTGGTAACCAAAGTCATATACAGACAATAATGGAAAGAACAGTCTACTGCTGCGCTGGTTTTTTTTTTTTTTTTGGCTAATTAAACTTGCATATTTGTTGCATTTCAGATAAGAAACGCAGACATTTTTTCGCAATAAATTTCATTATTTTTAGGCTCAGTAAGTAGACTAATGTACTGTACTTATTTGTTCAGTTGACCTTAAAAAAAAATTAAGTGTTTACATTGATGATTCAATTTTATTTTATGAATTTTATTTCTTTGTATTTTATTTTACTTGTTGATCTATTTATTATTTATAAACATCATCATCATCATTTATTGATTTAATTACGTGTCAATTGTATTTAATTTATAGTATTTATTAGTTTTATATTTATTTACTTAATTTATTTTTCTTCATTATTTTATATAATTAAATTATTAATTTGTTAATTCCTTCATTTTTTATTTCATGTACTGAATTACATATTATTTATTTTTTATTGATTTTATTCAAAGTATATTCATCCACCCATCCATCCATTATTTATTTTTCTTTTTTTTTATTTATTTAATTACATATTTATTATTTTATTTACTGTTTATCTTATTTTATTTATTTTATTCCAAATTTATCCATTCATTCATAAACTATTTTATTCATTTACTTATGTATTGATTAATTTATGAATTTTTACATTTTAATTTAAACATTAGTTTAGTGTAGTTTTGTTTAGTGTAGTTCAGTAAAGTGTAGTGTAGTTTAGGGTAGTTGTAGTTTAATTTAATGTAGTTTACTGTTTGTTATTTTAGTGTAGTTTAGTTTACTGTTGTGTAGTGTAATTTAGTTTACTGTAGTGTAAGTGTAGTGTAAGGCAGTGTAGTTTACTGTAGTGTAGTTTAGTTTACTTTAGAGTAGTGTAGTTGACTTTAATTTAATTTTGTGTAGCATAATGTAGTGTAGTTTACTTTAGTTAAATCTAGTTTACTGTAGTGTAAGTGTAGTGTAATGCAGTGTAGTTTAATATAATTTATTGTAGTGTAGTGTAATTTAGGCTACCTAGCTAGCTATAGTGGACATGGCACCAGGGCATTGTATTTAAACTAGGGCCGGGACTCGATTAAAAAAAAAAAATCTAATTAATTAGAGGCATTGTAATTAATTAATCGAAATTAATCGCATATAAATATTTGACCTTATTTTATATCACCCTAGGTGATACTTGAGGC
>JAQQZT010000004.1:19859263-19869272 GCA_030068275.1 Clarias platycephalus | reverse complement strand
CGGTCCGCCGAAACTCATCCAGTGAGAAACGTTCCGCGGTGCAAAAATAAGTGCGATTAAAATGCGTTAAAAAAATTGAATGCGTTATTTTTTGTGTAATTAATTAATCTAAATTAACGCGTTAAAGTCCCGGCCCTAATTTAAACATAAAATCCTGAATAAAAAATTGTTAAAAAATAAAAGAATCATATGCGCAGGGAGGTAAATGCAGCATGACACGGAGACAGATGAAGGTCAATTCCCTGCAGAATGGCTATCAGCCAGACTACTGGTCTAGCCCTGATGACCACTGAACATGTGTAGTAGAATATGTGTCGTTGATGTTCTTGAGATATTACTCAGCTTTCGATCTGTTTCTTTTGGAGAAAAAAGTTTATATTTCTATAGGTTTTGCTTTTGTGTTGTTTTTAGTTTGTTTATATGAACTGCTGATGTTCTGATATCATAAACAGCAGCTTTGGGGTTGGATCGTCTTGCTGTTGTTGTTGCGCGTCATGTACAGTATTTCTGTCTTATTGAACCTGCCCGGTTTCATTTCAGCTACTACTGTAAGTTACTCATGCACTAATAAATGAACTACTTACTTAAGTTAAGTTACTAATCATGAAAATGAATCACTTAATAATAACAACCTGAAAAACACCCTCAACAGTATGTTTTAACTCATAACTTCAACGCGAGCGGAGAATTTTAATTCCCCTTTCTGTTAAGTACTTCCACATTAGCTCGAGCCCAATAGTCTTCAACTCTTCTAACTTTCCATTGAGACACGCTGATGAAGCAACACCTGTGTTACAAGAGAACGACCTAACCAGACGTTACAATATCTGTGTGTTTCAACGATCATTTCATTTTGTCCGATTGTTTATGAACAGATACGGTATAAGCGTATTAAACCTGTTTTTACACATTTCAGTTCATACAGTTCTGATGCTAGAGATGGCCTTATCACTTTATTACATTCATCATAGGATAATGTCATGATGATAAATATTTCTGCATGACTTGATTTGCTGCGCCAAGACGTTTTTTTTCCCCCCTGCAGTATAAGTGTTTAATTATGCTAACAGATATCGATCGCTTATCAGTCGCCTTCTTTAATAACTAGAAACGCTAGCCGAAATGAAAAGCCGAAAACTATGTGCGCAATATTAATTAGCGATCTGAGACATGGAAATCTCGCCGTTACAGCAGGATCATATTTCTGTTCAGAAAATTAATTGCATGCTGTTCAGTGCGCGTGTGTGTAGAGAAGGGGGTCGTAACGTAGTGATAATTAGGGATGAAATTCTAACTCGGGGGGGTTAATCCGTCCTTACCTCAGTGAACAGCTCTGACCAGAAGTAAGTAAAACATCCCGTGTTAAGCTTCCAGCTTACTTTTGATCGACTTACCGATCTCAGCCAATCAGGTGAGCAGCTCTCCTCTTATGTCATCCTACTAGTTGAGTAAGAAGGACAGTCGGAGCAGGATAGCGGGAAGGTCGACTCGTCGCGGTGCGAGAGCTGGAGATGTCATGCCTGAGCCGAGCTTCAGTCACATCACCACAGAGGCTGAAGAGACCCGACCACTAACTTCCTCTCCTTCTCTCTCTCTCTCTTTCTCTCTCAAGTACAACCACACATTTCCTTTTTTCGCTTTCTGTTATCTCTCGCAGTCTCTCACTCTCTCTCTCTCTTTCTGCTTTCGCTCTCCTCCTCTCCGTTTCTCACACACACACACACACACTCTCCTGCTTTTGTACTCAGGTGTAACTCTGATGTGTGCGATTTGGAAAAATCGTGTACGTGCAAACGTGCGTAAATACCAGCGCGTGGAGCCTCGGGACAAGAATCCGAGATGAGTTTTAGACTCGAGCTCCGAAACATCGAGCGTCTTTTGAGACAGGCATGCATTATTCATGTGAAGCAGGAAGTGGTAGAGGTGCAAAGCGTGGGTGGATATTCAGCGTCTTAGGCAACGTCTTACTTCAGGCCATGCCACACACACACACACACACACACACACACACACACACACACACACGTACACAAGCTTCTAGAATGTGGCCTAATTTGACACAAACCTCAATCCTCATTACGCCGAATCCGTAGTGAAGTTTATAAGAAATGACGGCGTGTGTGTGTGTTAGTGAGTGAGTGAAAGAGAAACCATGGCGAACTTACCATTAAACAGGTGACGATGATGATGAAGATCGTGAGGAAGATGACCACCACGTAGAAGCCTTCGTTGCTCCACACGTTGTCCCTCTCATGCTGGCCTTGAAGCACATTCTTCTAGGGAAGAGAGAGAAAATATCAACCGTCATCTCTTCCTAGTTCACCTCTAAGAAACAGCGAGCACCGGCAAGTCAGAAAAAAACTTCACCAACCAGTCCAGACACGGGTGGCTCGCCCGAGCCCGGACTCGCACTCGCACGCTACGGGAAAGTGTGTTTCTGTTGTCTGCCTGTGCAGGTGATGCAAGGAGCAACATGTGCAGCACTCAAGAGACAAATTTCTTCTGACATGCGGAGTCAGACAGGAGGCTCACTCCGCCCCTCAGCCTGCCCACACACCACCCCCTACACACACACACACACACACACATGCAACACTTAACTTGCCCCTAAAACAAACACATGCTAACCTGCAAACACACACTCCGACTGTACACACAGGGGTCTGAAGTTGGATCAGAATCCCAGAACAAAGCAGGAGAGGAGATGACCATGTGTCCTGTCATGTCCTGGTCACGCCACCGCCGCTACACGGCTAATAATCGCCACGGTTGATGGTTGAAAAAAAAAAAAACTCCACCTGATTCTGTGCAGATCGGTTTATAGTGCCGAAGCAACAGATGAATGCTTCCTGAAAGATTGCTGAGAAACGACTTATCAACTGAAAGATCTTATCAAGTGGAAATATCTTTAATAGAGTCAAACGTACAGATGTGGTTGGAAGTTTACACTCATCAGGGTTTTTTTTTTTTTTTTCTGAGACAGAAAGAACAACATACATCTTTAATAGTAGCGAAGAACCCAAAGAAGTTTTATTGCACACGGAACGGCTTGAACGTTCCTTAGCGGACATCAACAATCTCGTTGCAAACTTCTCGTTGCCAACTCTTATTGCGTAATTACCCGTGTAATATCTTTAATTATTAAAAAGGTAATTATGTTGGTTTCCTTTTAAGTGTTGATTTCCTTTTAAACCTGCTGCTCGAATTTTTCGACAGGGTTGAGTCTCCAGTTTGTGAATTCCACAACCAGCGTTGTTGGTGGTGGCTCAGTGTGTGAAGGCTCCGAGTTACTGATCGGATGGTTGGCGGTTTGAGTCCTAACTCCATCACAGGTTGCTGCTGTTGGACCCTTGAGCACGGCGGTTAACCCTGTCTGCTCCAGGGGTACTGTATAATAGCTGACCCTACAGTATGCTCTGACCCCAGCCTACTACCAAAAAAAAGTTGGGATGTGTGAAGAATAAAGACTTTCACTGTGCAGTGATAAATAAAGGCTGAACTTATAAGCTTATATAACTTATGTGTGTTTCGGGATGTTGTTCTGTTGGAACCTTCATTTTGGTTTCACAAGGCGAATTTTGAGCCTTTCCTCCTTCATTGTTTCAATGCACCAGCTCTAGACACAGGTGCATATGCAAGGATCAGCCATGACCTCAAATCATTAACATTGAACTGGTGAGAGGGTCACGGCCACCCAAGGCTCACCCTTGGGCAGAACTGCTTAGGTGGCATAAGGGGGAAACTACACAATCCTGGGCATAAAGGTTTTCATTGTGAACATTGTGATACTAATTATTGTGTTCCCTTCTATTAGAATGTATGTTTTACAATCAAAAGACGTTCAAATAACTCACAGCAAGCCCAGGATTGTGTGTGTAAATGTCTGATTACAACTCCAGCTAATATTTCCATATATATATACAGTATATATATATAGTATTAATTAAAAAAAAAAAAAACTTTTTCAGAACTTCCAGAAAAATATGTCCACGATGCCATTTTTTTCTGGAAGTTCTGAAAATGTTTATATATTTTTTTTATTAATACTCTTACAACAACATTGCAAAAACATTTTAGTTGTGAGAATGTTACAACTAAAATGTTTCATGTATACATGTACTGTATATATCTTTACTTCGAGAATGTGCGGTGGGGAAATCACAAGTTAAATTATAACCTTCTTATTCTGTACAGTTGCAAAATGTAACCATTCTGTATCCATTCTGCATTTTGTAGTGTTACAACCTGGAGTCAAAAATCTGTCCATTATAGCCTAAATTATTAATAAGGATCAATACATTCGAATGATTTAAAAAATGTTGGAGTTGGAAGTAAATATTCATGTCTGCCATTCTGCTGAAGTGACATGCTTAGTTAAGTGGAGTTGGCACATACAGTAGTAACGTTGTGTGCGAAACAGTTTGGAACATCATGAAAACCATTGAGAAGGCAAAACCAGTCCTGGAACGGACACACCGTATAACTCCATGGCCCTTCCTGATTTTTATTTCTTTCAACACGTCTGCAACAATCTCCTTCGGAACAGTTGATATTGAGATGTATCTGCTACGGAAAGCCTTCATAGCGCCTCTAAACTGAGGTGCTGTTTGTTATTTGTTACTGTTGTTACCTAATTACATAATGCCATATGTGTTCAAAGTTTTGAAAAAAATCCAGTATTGCTCTGGAATGTAGAAAATAAATCCAAATTTGTGTCCAAACTTTTGACTGGTACTGGACGAGTTTAGTTTTAGAAACTAAAACATTAAATCTCGTATCTAACAAAGCTTAAAATGTTATTTGTCTGTTATTTAACAAAACTTTCACCCATGTGGATCTGCCCAATAAATTCCCTCTATCTTTGTAGAAGACATTTGATTTACAGTAAATTAGACAGTATAGTATAGTAGTACTAGTAGCACTAGTAATAGTAGTGATAGTTAAAGTAGTACTAATAGAAGTAGATGTACTAGTAATAATTGTAATATTAGTAGTTATGATAGTAGGCGCAGTAGAAGTAAGAGTAATATTGGTAGTAATGGTAACAAGCAACAGTAGTAGTAATAGTATTAAAATAGTAGTAGTAATAAGAGTAACAGTTGTGATAGTAGTAATAATGATAACAGTAGAAATAGCAATAGTATGTGCAAGAATAGTGGTGGTAGTAGTAGTGGAAATAGTAATATTAAATGAAGCAGTAATAGTAGTAGTAATATTGTTAGTAGTTATAGGAGCAATAGTAGAAGAAGCAACTTCTACTAGTAGCAGTAGCAGTAATACTAGAAGCAGTATTACATGTAGTATTACGTAGTTACTAGTCAGCGTGGTTACCAATGTTATACAAAGTCGAGCAACTTGGTAACACTTGCTGTGATTGGCTCAAATAATAACATAACGCCCACTACAACATCTCTCAGATTGAATTTTTGTTTCATTAATGTGTTCATCAAAGATTGTCAATAACATACAAAAGCCAACTATTAATTTTAGAAAACACAAATGAGATTTTATAACATCATAATTTTTAGCCACATTCATTATCTTAAAGTGTAACACTCAATTTCTTCAGTTTGCTCGTAGCTATTGTTAGCTAATAACATTACATGAATTTCTAACACTAGCATAAACTGAAAAATTTTATTTAAATTATGCCTTCCTCTTTGACAAAAGAATATCACTTACAGTATCAAGCGCCATCGAGTCTAACCTGGCTACTTCAGGGTTAAAAGTTTGGCCATGCCCCTTCCCTGATTATTATCCAACCTGATCGTACTTGATTAAGTTTTCCAAGATGAATAGATAAAAGTATCAGGATCAGGATGTACAAAGCCGACATAGGAGTGTTCCAGAAGGTTGGAATCGGAGCCAAAGCTGGTTCTGAAGTGATAAATAAAGGGGGCGAATACTTATGCAACAACAAAAGTAGTTGGTACTTTTTAATTAACTTTTGTGTCACAATTAAAAAAAAAAAAAAAAAGGAAGGAAGCGATGCCTTACTTACGCAAGGCATTTTCATTTTTTTTAAAAAGGTGCTAATCAAGTATAATGTTTTATTTATGAATTGCTCTTTTAATAGAAACGTTCAGCATTTCACTTTAATTTATGTATGTTTATGTAAAATATTTTAACTTACCCAACATCATATTTCATTGTAAATTAAATACGGTGATATTTGAGGGTGTCAGAATGAAGCAGAGCGTCAGGTTTTGTGATGTTAATTGCTAACACAACACCTTTTTTTCTCAAGGGTGCTTAAAGAGACTCCACGTTCATCTGAAGGGTTACTAATTGATTAATTTAAATCATTTATGTTCCCATTACAAAGACACGTTACACGTCAGCTCGTGAGAAAGCGCTTCTCCTGGGCCCTTGGAGATGGATTTATAAAATGTATTATTATCAACATGAACCTTTAGACTAAAATATAAGAATCATTTCAGAAAACTGTTTTAATGAATGTTTTTTATTTTTATTTTTATTTATCTACCTATATGTAAAAAATAAAGAAAGGTTTTGTCTGTACATTGGTCAGAACTTATTCTTTAAATAATATCTTTACATTTCATACATTGGAGGACAGAAACATTTGTCTGTATGTCTGTATGTCTGTCCAGACAGATTTTGTTACGCCATCACGCAAAACTGTCTGGACAAAATTTTATGAAACTTTGCAGCTCCTTAGGTATTTGCCTGAAGTTTAACCTGCACCATAAACATAAGAAAGAAAATTGAGCAGGGGTAGCTCAGTGGTAGAGGCATTGGACTACGGTTCGGAAGATCCCAGGTTCAAACCCCACAACCACCAAGTTGCCACTGTTGGGCCCTTAACCCTCAACTGCTCAGATGTGTAATGAGATAAAAAAAATTAAGTAGATCTGGATAAGAGCGTCTGCCAAATGCCTAAATGTAAATCAAAATGTTGCGTCAAACTGTGGGCGTGTCCTAAATCAACCGCTGGACAGAATTTAATGAAACTTTTGCAGTACTTAGAGATCTGCCAGAAGTTTAACCTGCACTGGACTGCAATGTTGAATAAAAGCAATGTTACGAACAGTTATGTACCAGATTATGTGCCAAGCTACTTGGTCAATGTAAACAAACACCTGCACCAATAGATATTATTTAGAAAATGTTTTTACTGAAATTAGTTCTTATTTTCTCCACTGAAATAACAGCGTTGAAGTGGTTTAAAACTTCATCTTTATCTGATCTACTTTTTCAATTTCTCTTCTGTGGTTCACTCTCCAACTACCGAACAGGGAGTGTTTATTTGGCTGATGATGAAAGAAGTACAACTTAGTGTAAACAAGGTCTGAGATACTCAACATACCAAATTTGATTTCTTTGTATTAATAAATTAGGCAGAGTTCTACCGTACAGAAAGACAGGCAGACAGTACGTGGGCTTCAACCAGAAATAATAATATCACTGATAACATTAAAGCAACGACGGGTACTAACACTAGTCTTAAAATGATGCAACATTCTTTAAGATCTTTCTTTTTAAACAAGCCAGATGGTGGCGTAAAGACAAGTGAGAATCACAGAGACGGACCTCAGCCGAGACCCGGGTGATGCCGAAAGGACCGAGGCTGCTGTGCAGAGTGTTGATGTCGAGCGCGCGGATCACTTCATCTGAGGACACCGGCTCCGACGCTCCGGTCCTGTCCGATGACACATACAACTCAATGCCATTTTGTTGCTCCTAAGAAAACAAAGAAAATCATAACCAGTCAATAAAAAAACAGGACTTTCACCAGAAAACTAATCTAATATGAATAGGAACTAAACTAAAAATACAGAGCATGGCTGAAATAAAAATAAAAAAAAACACGCATGTGTGTGTGTATACTGTATGTGTGTTCGTGCGTTATTCATCACTTCACTGGGTTTCTATTGCACGTAATTCTTCATGACTAATGCTTGGAGCGACACGGAGCACGAGCATCGTCACACTCCAGCAACCGTCTTGCATTTGTGTTTTTTTTGTGTCTCATCACTTATACGTATTTCTGTCAGCACGTTTTCAGGAGCTAAATGTCACCCTAAATGTCAGCAGCATTCGATTAATACGTGTAAAGAATACATGTAAAAGCTCAAAGTAATGACTAGGAAAAGTGTAAAATTCATTATTTAAAAAAGATATATGGCACTCACATTGACATTACACCATGAAACAAATACAGCACTGTTAAAATAGAAAGGAAAAATGTCAGAAATTAGGACATTATATTATTTAAAATATATATATCTACTTTACCACAGGAAGAATAGTGGGGTGTGTGTGTGTGTGTGTTAGACTTATAAACTAACAGTTATTAAATGTGTCATTTCATGTAAATATGTAATCGCATCATAAATGGACTTAGAAATATGATGAACAGAAATTAAATATCAGCATGTGTGGAAAAATATGAAGATAAATGAAGAAAAAAGCTAAATATACACATTTTTACAAATGTTTTCGACATAATCTCCTGCTTTTCAATGCATTTTGTCCATCTGTCTACAAGCTTACGTATTCCCGAATTAAAAAGTGTTTTAAGCTGAGCTTCAAGCCACGAATGCACCGCTGTCTTCACTTCTTCAGCAGAAGTGCATCTTCGTACTCGTAGGTCTGCTTTCAGGGGTTAATCCGAAGTTTAGGCTTCAGCTCTTCGATTAGCGTCTCACTGTAATGAGCACTGTTAAATGTAGAACCTTTTTCCTGATAATGTTCCAATACTTCTGGCCCTTGGGAATCCCAGAAAACTGTAAGCATTGATGAACTTTCCAGCTGATGGTTGACTTTTGAACTTTTTCGCGGTTGGTAATTGAGGATGTTTCTGTTCCAGACTCTGCCGTTTACTCTCAGGCTCGTAGTGAAGAATCCATGTCTCATCACCGGTAATGATTCTCTTTAAGAAACTTTCACCTTCCTTAGAGTATCAGTACAAAATTTGTTTGCAGTTATCCAAACACTTTATGCTCCTTGGCACCAGGTACTAATCACTTGCACCGCAGTTACAAATAAACTGATTTAACACGTTCACACCTGCACGGCCGTGACTGGGAAGACAGTAGAATTGAACGGAAAGCGCCGTAATCGGAGTGCGGATAATTTTTGACTCACCTTTATGAAATGAAATTACATGTTATTTCATAGTATTGACATGTGTAACTTTGCTTCTAATTTGAATTCGATCCTTGTTCGAGCGATTTGTTCCAGGTATATTGTATTTTTTCCCCATATGAACGTCAATAAGTTAACGCATAACTAATTCCTTCAGTTCGATTGGTTCTCCTTAAAAATTTGACATTAACTGGGATTGAAACTGAATTATAGATGAATGAGAAACTTTTTTTTTATATCAGGTAGTAAACTCATGATTTTTCATACCATCTCCTGCATGGCATCGGGTTCAACGAGGCAAATAGCAGAGGCGAGTGCTTATTCATAAAAACCTGCTCCATCATCGCTCAAAGTGTAAAGTGTACGCATATAAAGTATGTTTCATTATTATACATACGAGTGTGTGTGTAACGGGATACAGAACAAAGTGCAAGGATGTGAGCATGCAACAGGTAAGCAGCAATAAGAGACAAAGTGCAATTGTAGAAAATCAGATGAGGGTGTAGCTCAGCGTTGTGTTCTTACATTCAGCCGGTTGATGTGAACTTGTCGTGGTGAAATGTCCAGGGCAGCAGCCACGCCTTCACGGAACGTCCTCAAAAGGCTTATGTTCAACTGCCGAACATCCAGCTGGAGAGCCTGAGAGACAGACAGCGAGAGCGAGAGAGAGAGAGAGAGGGAGGAAGCAAAGAGAGATGCATCACCATGGAAACCAGGCTTTCTCTCACCAAATATCACAAACAGAGAGAGAGCTGTGTCAGTGTGTAAAGCCTGAAAAACTGCTGAGAAAACAACACACCACCCACCAGCGTTTTTTTTTATTAACAATGTGTGTGTGTGTGTGTGTGTGTGTGTGTGTGTGTGTGTGTGTGTGTGTGTGTGTGTGTGTGTGTGTGTG
>JAQQZT010000004.1:19830261-19840903 GCA_030068275.1 Clarias platycephalus | reverse complement strand
GTACTTCAGTAAAAGTTCACTGAAGTAACAGTACTTTTACTTAAGTACAAAATTTTATTACTCTTTCCACCTCTGATTATATCTCTAATAGGTATTTTCACTGGGGTATAGAACTGAACATTGATAAGTGAAAGTAAAATTTTATGATTTTAACAGAAAACAGAGAGAGGGGAACAGGTATAAACCTGCACAGTTCAATGGAAAAGGTGTGCAGCAGAAAAAAGCTACAGCAGCAACCCACGCCTGTAATTAGGCTGCTCTTTAGAGAGGTTTCATTCGGTTAAAAATCAATGTGAAAATAAGGGAATTATGTTTCTGCTTTGAAGCACGCTTCAGTAAAATTGTCTTGACTGAAATGTTCATGGAAAAGAAGATTTTGGTCATTATGCAATTGGTGAGATTTCTACCCATATCTAACGCTCCTATTAATGCATTAAAAAAGGAGTGTAGTTTTATCACAGATTATAGAAAGAATTGTATGTTTTGTTTGCCATTAACCTGAATTTATTTGCAAATCAGGACTTTTGATTGTGCAGAATAACAAAACAGTTATAGGATTAAAAACTTCCTATATTTCTCTATATAATCCCCTGCTACACTAACGCGCTTATCCCAGCGTTTCACTAGTGATTGGACACCATCAAGAATAGAAAGTTTCTTTAGTACGTTAAACTATGCATTTAACGATTTTACAACTTATTCACCAGTACTGTAATTCCATCATGAGTCCCGGTTTGACTTGAACGCCCCATATAATATAATCCAGAAGTGTGCTACTTCCCTGAACCCTAGCAACTAGAGCTGTGAATCATAAGTAGAGCAATGAGCTTTTTGATGTGAGACTTGTCACGAGCAGCTATTTTTCTTACAGGTTTTGAAGTGTTACAAATGACTAAAAGTATTTAGTAAACATTGAAATGTTGTGTAACTTGTGTTGTTCGTTATTACGAGTCTTCCACACAGCAATCGTTTTTTCCTCGCCAATCTCCATACTCCAGTCCAGTAGATGGCGATGTTGCACCCTGAGGCGGTTGAGGTTCTGAGTTGCGGAGGGTCTAGGTTTCAAGCCCTGTCTTCTTAGGCAAGACCCTCAACACTACAACCCACAGCCAGCCACTGAAAATGGGAGGGTTGTCACAAGAAGGGCATCCTGGCATAAACGTTTCTTGTGCCAGATCTTGCGTATCAAACAATTCAATGTAGCAATACCGAGGATAAATATGATCATACCCAAGAAATAAAATAATTATAATATCATTGATAACTACAGAGCCTGGAAAAATAAAATAATAAAACAAAAGGTCATTTGTGAACCTTCTTATAAACCGTTATTATGCCAACTTTTGCATCTTTATAGAGTTGTACCTTGATCTTCAAGTGGTCATGACAGTTCTTGTTAATGCTAACTCATGCTAAAACATGATTGGTGCTGGGGGTGGAGCTTTTCATGGGTCAAGGAGTAAAAAAAACAAAATCAATCAGCTCCACCTATTTAACCATTAAAGACGTCATTTTGACCAGGTAACTTCAGTGACTAGCAGCTAACTTCTAACCGTACATGACATTACATGTCTTTAAAACAACATGAGATATTTAGGTGAATTGATAGTTAAAGTGCATTATGGGACGACTGCACACCGCACACGATCTCTCAATCCTACCATCCCCCATACACAACCCCAAACACGCATGTGACTGGAGATCCTGAGGTCATGCAATATCATGGACTCCCTCGCCAATCGCATTATAGGATCGGGTTTAACTCGGTGCGCGGCGTAAACAAACCTCGCTGTACTCCTTTCTGGAAGACCTCTGCCCACTTATTGATCTTTCAGCTTTCTCCGTAAGGAGGATCACGTTCAGAACAGATGCATATTTACTGTACTGGATGTTCTCACAACCACTACTGCCCCGGGGCTATCTTTGTTCCTCTGTTGAAACTCTGTACATGTGATAATATCTAAACATTATTCCAATAATAAATTCCTTGAAAGCCACTCCTTTTGCAATAGAAGTCGAGTCACAAGGTAATGTTGATGGAATAATGTTGCAACTCTTGTCTGGTTAACGCTGTCGCCTTGCACCTCCAGGGTCCGGGTTCGATTCCTGCCTTGGGGTCTGCGTGCATGGAGTTTGCATGTTCTCGCCATGCTTGGTGGGTTTCCCAAATTGCCTGTAGTTTGTGCCCTGCGATAGATTGGGACCCCATCCAGGGTGCAACCCACCACATGCCCTAAGTATCCTAGGATAGGCTCCAGGCCCCCCAACACCCTCTGCACAGGATACAGCGGTATAGACGATAAGTGAGTGATCTATAATTTGGCAAGCAATCTGTAAAACTGTCTTATACAGCACATCACTGCTATCACGCACACAGTAAACTACCTAACAGCTCTAACTGTGACCTGCAGGCTTGTCATGTATTATTTCACCCGTCCGTTCTGTCTATTTGAACCTGTCAGTAGGTTCCTAACAGACCGTAAACATTCCTTTTCCACTACTTGTCTGTCTTTGATATTTTTCTAGCGTGTGATCTTAATACGCCTGTTTATTGCCACGCATCATTTGGTTCAGCGTTACACCAGCATTCGCCCTTTATAGTACCTCAGAAAAAAAAATTGAGAGCAAAACAAGATCATTTCCTGTTTAGGGCTTCCTGTCCCAAAATGCAAGCACCAGATACCAATGACTATGCATTTAAAGGTCCTATATTTTACTTTTTTTTTTCTTTTCTTCAAAAAAAAGTCAACATAGATCCGAGAGCTCCCTCAAAGTCTGCGTGTGTGTTTGTGTTAAAGATGCAGCTGAAATACCCCACAGATAACGTATTTCATTCTTCGAAACTCACTTTATTTCACTCCTCTTCCAAACATGCCATTTTAGTGTATATGTAATAGTAGATTAATAAGCTTATTTCTAGTTCAGTGTTACTAAAATTGCAAGTGAAAATGTCTTGTTCTATTTGCAGATAATTTTGCTTCCTTCAAAAAATAAACTCCTAAAACTATCAAAATTATCCGCCAATAAAACAAGACATTTTGGCTTAACATTTCAGTCATTCTTATTAGAAAGATGCTCAATAATCTTAAATGTATGGTTTGTTATTATCTTATTTTATGGAAGTATAAAATACTTCCCGGGGGATAAATAATCCTAATTTCTCCAGTCCAGTGAACTCCAAAAAATTGAGTTCACAGTCCAATACAGTGGAAAACAGCTCTGAGAATCCAGGATTCCCCTTAGGCGCAAGGACAGGTTTTGGTCCATGATGGCAGGGTGGGGAAAAGGAACAGAGATCTAGTCAAGTGTATTGGTATGCTTTTTACATTGTATAGTTGTGTCAAAAGTGTATCAGACTCACTTTGTCGGACTTAAGAACAAGTCAGACTTACGAACGAGCTTGTTCGTAAGTCGGGGACAACCTGTCACTTCAAAAAATCTATTCTGTAATACATGCATTGCCACAAAAAAGACTCAGTCAGTTAGCTAAGGCTATTCTAACAAGTAATAAATCTAGACATAAAGCTTACGAGATTTACAGGACTGTACAATACCTCCATGGTTCTCCATATTCACCTTTCCCCATATTCACAATAACACAATATAGATTTACAATTACACTAATTTGACAAACAATGTATTTCCTCCAACGCTTTGAGTAAAGTCTAGTCATCAGGGTTTCTGTACAAATGTAAATACGCAATAGTATCTATTTACACAAGTCTCTCGAGGCCTGTGTGTGTATTGATTTAGGCAGAAATAGGATTAATTATGCTGATTAAAGTAACCAAGCCCTGATCAAAAGGTCACTTTCACTGTTTGAGAACTTTTTAACATATACTGTAGGTAACTAGTGTAAGTGAGGGTCGTAGATGGGAAAATAATTGATTTTAAATGTATTTATAGAAATATTTAAAAGGTTAAAGCTAAAACTAAGCTGATCAGCTTTTAAGTGATTATTTCAGGTTAAAGCCCACAAAATCTGGCTGAACAGACAGACATACAGACATTCTACAGATGCGTACATATCGCTTTGCTTCATGCATTTTTCATAGTAAAACCTCCGTTATACAGTTTCAACATTTTATGATAAAGCATGCTCAGAACACACAAGAGCCGTCTGCGTTTCGATTTTTCTAAAATATGCTTCGCATGAAGAGATCGGAGACAGTGTTTGGATTTCGGATTATTAAAAATTAAGAACATTAAGAAGCTCTTTTCAATTTCAGGAGGACTAATTACTAGCGGCGCGGCAGTGCGCTCCCCACAGGCCTGAACGGAATAATTGCCAGATCAAACATTTACTGTTTAATATTGCATGCAGGCATTGAAACTGAAAATAAAAAGTATATTCAATAGCTTTAGGGGAATACTAGTATGAAACGGTAGTAGAGTAAATGCACGATTATGTAAAGATGCATGAGATTTAAAAAATTTAAATACTGCATGTTATTTGAGTTGGCACACATTAAATTTGCAGCTTAATGTCGTCCTCTTCAAAAATCCAAAGTAGGGCCGGATAACATAACACGAGAAAACAGTATGATATCGCTTAGATATCATGAATTATTATTATGTGTGTGTGTGTATAATATATATACATGTGTATATTCCACCCCTTGTGTATTGGATAGCAGGGATCATTTCGGTATAAATGAGCATCTCAGCTTCCAAAAAGACTATTTCTCCAGCACCTGCCCTTTTTTTTTTTTTTTTTGCATCAATACAAAATCGACCCAAAGTGTCAACCAATATTACAGCTCTGAATTATTGAATAAGAATAAGGAGGGTTAGTATGAGTAAGATGTGCCTTAGCATCAAAATCGAGACCTATGCACGCTTGAAGATTTTTATGCACGCTTATTTTGCCTTGGACATTTATTCACCCTTCTTCTATGACCTTACAACCCATTAAAGACCAGAACTCGGCATGGAACGACACGCAACACTTCGCTGCCCGGTGATGTGCAATAATCCTGCCTTCATTTCCTGCTCTGATAAAGAGATTGTGAGACGGAGAGGTCCTCTACTTAAACACACACACACACACACACACACACACACACACACACACACACACACACACACATATATAAATACGCCTACACACCAGGCAGCATATGTGCACAACAACAAGCACACACTCACACTCATACACACACACACACACACACACACACACAAAGCAAAAGAAAAACACTCTCTTCAAAAGAATAAATAATTAATTTCATTTCCATTAAATGATCCTGATCCTGCTCTACACGTTAACGCACCGTGTTTAAGATGTAAATCTAACCATATTAGCGATTAAAAAAATACCGCTGATTTGACAGTCTGATCTTTGATAACCCATCTAAAATAAATCCATGGTCTATATTTAACCTGTATTCAATGCAAAAAGCTTTTCTCAACAAGACACACTGAGGGGGAGGGGGTTGGGGGGGGGGCGTCTGACTTTAAACAGGAAATATTAGCAAAGCAACTGAAATATTTATGAGGTTATTTGCTTCACTGATGCAAGTTAAGATACGACACATCTGGGTCAGTGGTCCACATCTTACAAAGCAGCTAGTTAGTAACAGAATGTACTTATTTTTAATGAAAGTTCTGGCAAAAAGAGAAAAAAAAAAAAAAACACCATGTTACCATGAAACCTAGAGCCGCCCACGCAGTCTCTAAATACAGTCCGTGACTCAGAAGTCACTCGAATATCTTTCAAACTGATCAGCGCTTTAGGATACGCAGACTAGCGTCATGAATCCACATGATCACACAGATACAGAGGTGCTGGATATGTCCATGCTGGCAATAAGACAAGGATAAGCTGTAACACGATAATCCTGAAATTGAAAGAATAAAGTACCATACAGTACTAGATTTTTCTCATTTTTATCACATTGAAAGTATGAACGACTCACTCATCAGCCCTGGTTTCCTTTCTGGTCCTTTACCCCACCCACCGCGGCCGCAGAAGGCACTCACCATGGTGACGATATGGCGTGCAGATACGGGTGTGTTCTCCATGTGCACCTCGTCGTCCGTCTTGGCCAGGAGCCTAAGTTCCGAGTGATCCTGCGGCACCTGCCGGAAACGTGACGCGGCCAGTAGGGCGGAGGGCGTCCGCTTGGCTGGGAGACCGCGGAACCGCGCATGGTTGTTATATTTCAGCGGTTGCTCCAGGTTCTGGGAGTCCGCACGTCGATACAGCGGGGTGCCCGGCGCTAAACGAGCATACCGCTGAGACTGGTAACTCTCGTAGTCCCCCGAGAAGCCTCCTGAAAGAAAACCGTACAAAGCACAAGATACTGTAGTCTTGGTTTTTGTTTTTGGAAGCCAAAAACAAGCATGGCTGACAGTTACAGGCTAATATGACAGGTTTTTGGTAGACCATAAGCATGCACCAATCTTATCCATCTAGGAGCCTCTGTAGTCCAACTAAGACGGAGGAGGCCAAGGTTGACCATTGTATTTATCCCAGACATTCGTATATTATTATTAATGTTCATGTACAGTTATAGACTAAAATGACAGGTTTTTGGTAAAACATAATCATGCACCAATCATTCATATATACTGTACTGTTGTCTATATACTCTATATATCCTTCTAGGAACCTCTGTAGTCCAACAGTGACCATTGTATTTATTAAGTAGTCATTTTAACAACCATGGTAGGACTGCCAGTCAACATTCTACACGCATTCACGCACTACGGCCAATTCAGGAACATTAATTAGCTTAATCTGCATGTCTTTAACATGTGGAAGTAAACCTACCAAGCACAGGAAGGCAGGAATCAAACCCGGACCCTGGAGGTGCAAGGCGACAGTGCTAACCACTACGCCACTGTGCCGCCATTGAAACTTTTTAGATCATAACCAGGACTGGGAACATCTTTCTTAATCAGAGCATCCACAAAAAAGGCCATTTCAATATTTTGGGGATCCAAGCTGACATTATATACAAGGCTCTACTTGTAACTAAGGTCTGGATCACTCACTCACTCATCGTCAATACCGCTTTATCCTGCATACAGGGTCGCGGGAGGCCTAGAGCCTATCCCAGGAGATTTATGCATGAGGCGGGGTACATCCTGGACAGGGTGTGAATCCATTACAGGGCACACACACATACTCATTCACACCAATTAGCCTAATCTGTGGAAGGAAACCGGAGTACCCGGAGGAAACCCACCAAGCACGGAGAGAACATGCAAGCTGCATGCACACAGAGACAGGAATCGAACCTAGACCCCGGAGGTGCAAGGCGACCATGCTGCCCAGGTCTGGATCAAACCCGTTTAATTCAGTCAAACAAGCTTAAACAAAAATGCAATCTGAATCTAGTGCCCATGTGCAAGACTGGCTACACTGCGTGGCCCAAACACAGATGTACATGTTGAACATCTCATTCAGGATTTTTTCCCCTTTGTGTTTGCTGTTATTATAAGCTTCACTCTTCTGGGAAGGCTTAGCACTAGATTTTTGAAGTGTGGCTTTGGGGATTTGTGTTCATTCCGTTACAAGGGCTGGGATGTCTAGGAGGCTCCCGAAGGATTGAATGTTCGATCACGGCTCCTTGCATTAGGACAATCAAATCCTTCCAGTCCAAGACTAACACAGAGCTCAATTTGTACACACATTGTCATGTTGGAACAGATCTGGGCCTCGCAGTTCCAGTGAAGGGAAACTGTAATGCAATAGGGTAGAAAGACAGACATTCTCATGTAGACTATGTGAGGAAGAACCACATGTGTGGCTATTTACCATTTGCCATATGCATTTAGGGCATTTGGCAGACACCCTGATCCAGAGCGACTTCTTATTATACAGCTGAGCAGTTAAGGGTTAAGGGCCTTGCTCAAGGGCACAACAGAGGCAGCTTGGTGGTGGGGTTCAAACCTGGGACCTTCCAATCAGTAATCCAACACTTTAACCAGTGAGCTACCTCCTGCCCTGAATAGTTAGCAAGCGTCCTACAATTGAATAATGTATAAAATCTGATGTGATAATAAGCCAGCATTTGATTACAAGTACCATTATTGGATCTGTACATCGAGACCGAAAGACTCATTCAGCTTTATAGGCTAGTTCATATCGTTAGATGTGATACTCACTACCAAAGCATTTCGAGCATAAAGAATGTCATACAGTATATTGGTCCATAATACTATAAAATGTAATATTATGCACAAGGATAAACAAAACAGCATTGTATCATAGGCTGCGTTCACATCACCAGCCTAAATTCAAATTTTGTTACGCTAACATGAGACCGTCAGATTTTTTTAGGACTGTCTGAATGCACCAAGGCGGCACATGGTTTAGTGGTTAGCACTTTCGCCTTGCACCTCCAGGTTTGGAGTTCAATTCCCGCCTCGGGTCAGCGTACATGGAGTTTACATGTTCTCTCTGTGCTTGGTGGGTTTCCTCCAAGTTCTCTGGTTTCCTCCCACAAACCAAAGACAGGCTGATTAGGCTAATTGGTGTTCCCAAATTGCCGGTTGTGTGTGCGACTTGCGATGTACGGTATTGGCACCCTGTGCAGGGTGTACCCCGCCTCATGCCCTATGTTTCCTGGGATAGGCTCCAGGCCCCCCATGTCCCTGGATACAGGATAAAGACGGTAAGTGAGTGAGTGAATGCACAAAACTGATGGTGACGGTGATGCAGATCGAATCCGAGTCACTTTAATAAGTATATGGACCTACAATAGATCGAATCCATAGTTGATACGCAATCATGTGACTTTCATACAACCTCTGAGGATGTCTAGGATGCTCGCTGATGTCAACAGCTAAAGGGAGGCTTCATCAGTTATAGGGTTAAAACAACATAACCTTTAAGATTTTTTTTTTTTTTTTTTTTATAAAGAATAGGTCTGTAAGATGGGTTTGACATTTAAATTTCTTCACCTGTGCTGACTTTTTTTAAAGATCTAGCCTAGACCACAGAGTCCTACAGGACATGCTGACTGCTCATCTGACCATCTGAAGGTCTTTAAAATTCAAGATTCTTTAGGATTTCTTTAGGTTTTTTTATATTTACAAAAATCACTAATTACAACACGATGATGATTTTATTAAATTAGTCCTGAAAACGTCAGGGGTTGTTTTTCAGGCTATAATGGGTCCTGGAATTGTCCTCAATGTGTCTCTAGTTTGTATGGTCCCGAAGACGTCCCCCTGTCTCATTTGTGTCCACTGGAGTAAATTATGCATTAAATTAATTTGAATTGAATTGTCAGCTGAACAAAATGGTTTCCTCAGATACTTAACACACCTGTGCTAATGTCATGGATTCAACTAATATTATTTTACTAAATTTAAATTCTCTCTAATATTATCCAATATTGTCCTCTGGGTTTTTTGTAAATTGATTCATCTTGACTTAGGGCACAATCCTGGACAGGGTGGCAATTTATTACAGAGCACACATGCACACACACTATGAGCAACATGTCTTTGGACTGTGGAAGGAAACCAGACCCACAAGACTGGCCACTACACCACCATGCCGCCCATTCAACGTCTATCCTGCTTATCCTATTCTTTCCCAGGAAACTTCAAGCACAAACGTGGGTTGCACCCTGGATAGTGTGCCAATCCATCACAGGGTACACATGCACACACCACACACACACAGGGGAGAACATGCAAACTCCATGTATACAGACCCCTGAACCCAGAGCCTAGAGTGCAAGGTGACAGTGCTAACCACTATGTCACCGTGTCAACCTACAGGTTATTTGTACAAATCTATATAAAATAAATAAAGATTTTTCTGTTCATTGGTCAGATATCGCTCTTTCAATTATATTTTTATGTTTCATACATTGGAGGACCTGGAACCATCTCATCTGTCTGTCTGTCTAGTCAGATTTTGTCACAGCATCATGCAAAACTGGCTGGACAGAATTTTACGAAACTTTTCCACTCCTTAGGTAATGCCTTAAGTTAAACCAGCACCATACTGTAAATGAAATCTAGATGTTGAGCATAAGTGAATTTATGAGCAGTTATGTAGCAGATTATAAACCGCATGCGTCAAACTGTGGGCACATCTTGAATTGACCACTGGGCAGAATTTATTGGAACTTTTTGAAGTACTTACATATGGGTCTGAAATTTACTCTGCACCATAAGTGAAAACAAAATGTTGAATACTTTAAAAGCGATATTATAATCAGTTATGTGCCGGATTTAATAATCTACATTTTAAAATAAGCTACTAATAAGCTACTTTTTCAATTTCTTATCTGTGATCGACTCTCAGATTACCGAACAGGGAGTGTACAACTTAAAAAAGCGAAACTAAGGTGTAAGATACACAAACCTTCTAGAAAAATGTGATTTCTTTGTATTAATAAGAGGTGGCACAGTGGCATAGTGGTTAGCACTGTCGCCTTGCACCTCCAGGGTCTGGGTTCGATTCCCGTCTCCGTGTTTGCATGTTCTCCCCGTGCTTGGTGGGGATCCTCCCACAGTAGACATGCAGGTTAGGCTAACTGGGGTTTCCAAGTTATATATATATATGTGTGTGTGCGTTAGGGTTGCCACCCGTCCTTTAAAATGCGGAATCGTCCCGTATTTGAGAATGAAATTGCGCGTCCTGTTTTGAATCAATACGGGATGGGTTTTGTCC
>JAQQZT010000004.1:19810550-19821313 GCA_030068275.1 Clarias platycephalus | reverse complement strand
GCTACTTTTTACTTTTACTTGAGTAGATTTTTATAAGGGTAACTTTACTTGTACTTCAGTAAAAGTTCACTAAAGTAGCAGTACTTTTACTTAAGTACTAAATGTTATTACTCTACCCACCTCTGCTGTTGATTATGTTCTCTTTTCCATTTCCTGTAGCAGATTAAACAGTATTTTTTATGGCACACGCCATATAGTTATGGTTACGGTCTCTTCCAACTTCTACTGTACCTGATAGGAGATAATGAACAGCTGCGGCACTGCTAGCTTTTTCAGGATCTTAGAGATAAAGGGGAGGTCTGATATCGGCCTGGAGTCGGACAGCTGACAGGAGGTCCGGTTTCGTAATTAGTGGTTTAATAACTGCTAATTTAAAAGATTTTAATACAAACCCACTGCTGAGTGAAGAGTTAACAATTGTAACAGGGGTTCCGTTATTGCTGGTACTATCTGTATCTGCTTGTGTCGGTGTAGGATCTATACACAGATTGGTGACAAGAATAGTTCATTCTTTTCAAGGGGAATAAAGTATTCTAGGTTCTGATCTGATATGGTTAGTTTATCATCTGCATCAATTTAATTGTCTGGAACAATTACTTGCCGGGAATAACACAATGAGTTAACGGCTGTGAACAGAGAAATATGTAACAAATTAAAACCGAAAGCCCTATGGGCAGTCTTATGGTTTTGAGCAATAATACAATCATAAATATGGTTTATTAGGTCAGAGCAAGAATGTATATGTTCATCAAATATTGTTTAAAATGTTGATCTATTAGGAGTCACAATGGCCTTCAGGGTCAAGGGTTCGCTACTTGCCTTTGGGTGGGACTACTTTATTTCCTGAGTGGCCTGGGATAGACTCCTAGCCTTTCCTGACCCTGTACTGGATAAGCACTATGGAGAATGAGTGGGTGAGATATTGATCTGTTAGAAAAAGTCACATTTTCCAAAAAAAGAAAAACAAAAATCTCATTCATTATTAATGAGGGTTTGATTCCCGCCTCGGGTCTGTGTGCAAGAAGTTCTCCCCGTGCTTGGTGGGTTCGGTTTCCTTCAACAGTCTAAAGACATGAAAATTAGGCTAATGAGCGTTCCCGAACTTCTCGTTGTGTGTGAAGTGAGTGTTTGTGTGTGTGTGCACTGCGATGGATTGGCACCCCGTCCAGGGTGTACCCCACCTGGTGGATACGCTCCAGGCCCCTCATGACCTGTACACATTATGAGCAGGCCCAAGTACCGGCTCCATCACCACCTGTGTGCTGCAATACTATTACTACACTGTATGTATTATATTAATATACTGTATTGTATTACTATACTGTATATAAAAAAAAAATCATTCAGTCATCTCGGTCAGGGCCATCATGGATCTGGAGTCTATTCCAGGAACACTGGATGTGAGGCAGGAGGACAGCCTGGGTGAGTCCCATCCTCAATTTCACATACACATTTACACCCAGAGCCAAATTTTGCAAAGTGATAGGAATTTGAGGGACATGGGAAAAACATTCGAAATGACAAACAAACAGTTATTCAAGCAGTTTTAGTCCTTAGCCAGATAAGACAAAAAGTCTAGTCACCCTTAAAGAGGAACTTCTTGACTTTGAAGATTAAAATAGGACCACATCCTCGTCCCTGCCACACACACACACACAAAACACAAACTCAGAATTCCATTTCCCCCATATTTTCATGCTCATCACAACCGTTTCTAAGAAGTGACATGCATCACGTAATGTTTGTTTTTTTGTTAAGCACTTCAACTTAAGGACTTCCGTAATCAATTTTTTTTTTACTTTAGGCCAGAAAACAAATGCTGCCAAATTCAACTTCATGTCCTGATATCCTTGAAGTCAGTATACAGAATATGTGAATGGCGTTTCCAAACTCTGTAACTGAAATAGCATCTGCACTTCATGTCATGAAGAAGTATGCCTAATGCTTTATCCTGTAAAGATATATATCCTGTATCAATTATCCCGAAATGCTGTCGAAGGCGAAAGTTTCTTAAAGAGAATCATTACTGGTGACGAGACGTGGATTCATCACTGTGAGCCTGAGAGTAAATGTCAGAGTATGGAACAGAAAGATCCTCAAACCACTGACCGAGAAAAAGTTCAAAAGTCGACCATCAGCTGAAGAATCCATTACAGTTTTCTGGGATTCAGTATTGGAAAATTATCAGAAAAAAAGTTTCCCGAAGCCTAAACCTCGGTTTAAATGCAGAGGACTGTTGACACTCTGCAAAAAACCTCAAGTGCTAAAGCATCGTGTTATGATGATAGGTTATGGTATCTTTGATTAATGTGGTGTTGCTCCGTTAAGGCCAGAGTGCGTGCTGTGAGAGACAGGAAAGGTGTGGCTGTATGCTTTCATGCTAAAAGGTTAAACTCTGTCATTTATTACACATCCTCCCTATAGTCTTCATCTTGCTCCATCCGACTTTCACCGGTTTTCTCCTACAAAGACAAAGATTCACTTCTGAAGAAGAAGTGAAGACAGCGGTGCATTTATGGCTCGCAGCTCAGCCTAAAACATTTACTGTATTAATGAGGGATTACGAAAACTTGTTGACAGATGGACATGACATGGAGGCAAACAGCCTGTGGTACTGCTGAGGCGTTACTGCAGACCAGGTTGCTTTGATAGCAGCCATCAGCTCGTCTGTATTGTTCGGTCGGGTGTTTCTTCTCTAGATTCGGAGGACCATGGTATTTATACTGTACAGTACGCATAGTAATTTACTCAAACTCTAAATTAAATATTTAACTTTTTTTTTTTTTATTATTATTATTTTCATGAGCTGTAAGCTGTTGTTTTAAATCCTTCTATATATGACCACAGAATTATATGACAAAGGAATCAGAAGACTCAACACCAAGGGTTCAAGAAGAGAGCGACTTCAACAAGTTGTATTGTGTCTGACAGCCTGGATAATGTATGGGTGCAAAACAACCATATAAAATAACATTTTGGGTGGCATTCTGTATCATTAATAATTTGTATAATTTGTAATTCCTAGTTAATTAATAACTTTAGGAAGACCTGTAATGGTCATGCATGTCACAAGGACAGCAGCCCCAGGTCATTCATCAGAATGAGGGAAAAAAATATATGACATTAGTTATTCTGCTCCTTGGCATGGTTGTTAGTGCCAGATGTGCTGGTATGAGTATTTCTGCAACTCCTGATCTCCTGGGATTTCCATGCACAACAAGTTTAATCGGAATGGTGCATTAAAAAATAAGTATCCAGTCAGCGTCGGCTCGCCGGCATGTTGATGAGAGAGGTCACCAGTGAATGGCCAGACTGAGTTAAGCTAACAGAAAGGATACACTAAGGATACACAAAGCAAAAGTCTGTTAGTGCTACACTAACGCACTTATCCCAGCGTTTCACTAGTGCTTGGATACCATCAAGGTGGAGAGTTTTCCCAGTACGCCAAAGCCATGATCGGACTTCCTGGTTCACGCCTGAAACACTGGCCTCCCAGGAACTCCTTTAATGACCCAAACATGTGGAAATGGGGATTCAAGTGGTGTTCGTATAATGTATGATTGTGTGTACAGTTCCCATAGACTTGTCCGCAAGTTTGGTGACAAGTTATTTATCAATTTTCTAGGATCAGACGTTCCATTCTATGAATGTTCACAGGAACAACACATAGTGAGCTCCCAATCACCCTTTCATGCGTGTACGGCCTTCTTTAAAACTTTTGCACCGTTCAAATGTTTTCCTATTTTCATACTGTGCTT
Source organism: Clarias platycephalus (assembly GCA_030068275.1). NCBI lineage: Eukaryota > Metazoa > Chordata > Actinopteri > Siluriformes > Clariidae > Clarias > Clarias platycephalus. The sequence goes on along the minus strand of JAQQZT010000004.1, from coordinate 19,817,555 downwards.
GAAGTCTCAATCACCTACACTTTCATTTTCCAGAAACGTCATCACAAGTCCCGATGCTGTACATCTCTGAAAACCACAGTTTTTGAATACATAGGAAATGTACAGTAGGAGTGTTTTTAACATTAACACAAGGCATGGCTGTTTATGTTACAGCAAGAATAAGACCTCCAATTTTTGTCAATGTTTTTATTTAGATAATAATGTAACTGTAAATATACATTTATCTAACTATAAATATATAAATAAACAACAGTAAACCTATTAAAAGTAAATTATATTACGAACAGACTTCGAACTACTTTGTGTTGTATTTCCTGCCCACAACCGACAGTGTACCTCAAGCTTTTTGTGGTGAACTTCCTGTCTGATGCAAAACCACATCCGCCTAAACAGTAGATGCATATTGCCATGATTTTGGCTACCTTAAACTTTCCTTGCATGGGGTTTTGTGATGGAAATGGTTTCCATTCGGTTTTTACAAATAAGGTGACGAAACTGTCCCGGGATATCTGAATGCACTTTGTGTTCAGGATTTGGAAGAGTAACCTTGGAGCTTGATAAAGATGGCACGTAGAAATGAAGATTTATTGAGAGAAGGAGATACAAATGCACCCACGGCTTGCTGCTCTGTCTGGGTCTTTTTGCTCGGACTTGCAAAGTTTGTATGGAGATTTAGATCAGGGCTTTGCAATGGTCATTCCAGGACTTGTTGTCTTTATGCATTTTGTTAGATGCAGGAGATTAAGTGGTTGTGTGTGTGTGTGTGTGTGTGTGATGGACTGGCACCCTGTCCAGGGCGTTCCCTTGCTCATGCCCTAAGTCTCCTGAGATAGGCTCCAGGCCCTTCGCGACCCTGTACACAGGATAAAGCGGTAAAGACGATGACATACATAGGATGGAGATATAGTGTGTTTAAGATCATTGTCCTGCTGGAAGACCCAGTTCCAATCAGGCTTTCACTTTTTAATCAAAGGTCTTGAGATGGTGCAGTACAGTATATATGGACAATCCACCTTTCTCATAATGCCATCTTTTCCTGAAGCAATGTAAAGACTCCAGAAGTTGATTTATCATAATTATGACTTAATTACAAGGATTTAAATAAGGTGATACTTTAAATCCAAAGAACCCCATCCCAACTGTGAAGCATGGGGGTGGTACCATCAGGTTGGGGAGGAGTTCTTTGGATTGAAAGTCTCACTATTTTTTATTCATATGTAAATACTTTTTTTTTTGTCTGATTGAAACGCTGATTTCATGAAGTAAAGCTGAAATAAATCTGTGTCTAATCTTATCCAATCTCAGGTGTGAAGTTGATACTGTATAAAATAGACACTCTAATCAATGCTCCAAATAAGAATTGTAATTGTAACATGAAACATGTGTACTTGTGAAAAAACTTGTGTGTCTTTCGCAGACACGACAAACAGTCTACCAAAAGAACAAGGCATGCTGACATTGTCAGAGTTAGAAATAATGATTTTGGTGGAAATAATGAATGTGTTCTTCAAATTTTGCCTTCATCAAAAAACAACAACAACAACAGCAACAACACCAAAAACACCTTTTGCAGCAATTTCAGCCTGGTAGACCATAGGCATTCTACTGTAGCTGTTTAAAACAATCTGATGAGGTGAGATGAATAATCTGGAGTTGCTCCCACAACAGCTCAATAGGATTCAGACCCTGAGACAGTGCTGGCTGCTCTATTACAGCCTGAATTCCAGCTAACTTTAATTGCTTGTGAAATGGATGAAATTGTTTGTGAATTGCCTGAAAATGTATTCTTTGAAAAACAAAGAAATCCCCATGATTGAAGCTTACAAAACTCCCAGCACTGTATGGTGATGATACGCTTAGCCACAGTGAAACAGTAATTAGAGTGCTGCAAACAGTGTCTCAGAGCCCACTGTAGTCGTTCCCATGACCTTTGAGCAAGTGCAACATGTGATCTGTGTGTGGAAACACAATGAATGACTCACCAACACCACAGGAACTCACCTGTGAGTTATTGTCACGTCCCCCAACCAGTCCTGACCTCGTTCCATGCCATTTCCACATGTTTGGGCCATTAATGGAGTTCCTGGGAGGCCGGTGTTTCAGACATGAAGCTGGCAGTCCAATCAAGGCGCCGATGTACTAAGAAAACTTTCTACCTTGATGTTATGTGAGCACTAATGAAACACTGAGATAAGTGCATTAGTGTAGCAGGGGATTATATAGAGAAATAAAGGGAGGTTCCTACTGTAGTTATTTTTCTTTCTTCTGCTACCAACCTGTTCCAGTGAACTGTGCAGGATTGTACTGTATATGCTCCTTTCTCTCATTCTCTCTTTTGTGTTAACCACATGTAGATTTTACTTTCACTTATCACTGTTCAGTCCTGTACCTCGGTGAAAGGATCTAATAAAATACTCAATGACACTCTGTACGCTTTATAGAGCAGGAAGCAGGGAATGGACCTGGTTGTAGGAGAATAGTTATCAAGATGTAGTAAAACAAGATATCATACAGCGCTAGACATACAGTACTAGACTTCCTTGTGACACTGATAGTCTTTATGGAGGCGGAATGGTGGTGTTGTGGTTAGCACGTCGTCTTACACCTCCATGGTCTGTGTGGGTCCGTGTCATTGAGTTGGCATGTTCTCCTCGTGCTTGGTGGGTTTCTCCAGGTTGTCTCGTTTCCTCCCACAGTGCAAAGGCATGCAGATTAGGCTAATTAGCATTCCCCACATTTCCCATAGTGTGTAAATGTTGACTGGAGGTCCCACTACAGTTGTAAAAATGAGAATTAATACAGGGTTATCAATATTAGCCTCCACTGTCTCTAGTTGAACTACAGAAGTTCCTAGTTTTGTTCCATAAGAATTTTTTTCATACTGTAGCCAATCAACCCCACGCTCCTATACCAAGTAACATAACACCAACACAAATATTATTTTAATCTGCTTAGCACTGAAACTAAATTTATGACTGCAATCTAGCCTTTTTTTGCCGTACTGAGAAAACTTGATGTCATCCCCAAGCACGGTTGACCTTGAACGTCCCTCGTGTTAAGTCAAACCATAAATTATAAAATGCACACATATACAGTATGTGTGTTATATACTGTATATACACATACAGTATATAAAGACATATAATCTTTATTTTATGTCCAGTTTCTAATATGAAAACGGTTAAGTCAACACAATGAATAAGGAGTTCTTTCTTTGTTCTTTTGTTGTTGTTTTTTTTTTTTTAAACAAACTTTACATGAAGGAAAATACTGGTAGCTGAAGTAGCTTAGGGATATGATTCAAGTAACAGTCATACACTATGTGTAATACAAATCTAGTTCAACACATTGAGATAACCGACTATCCTTTATCGCTTCCCGGCTCCGCTACCATTCGGACGTTCCTGCTTACTGCTCTGCTCTTTGCTCTCTATATCTGTCTTTTTCTCTGATTTCTCTAAGGTTTCTACTTCAGCAGATCAACACAGTGCTCAAACTAAACACTTTTGGCACAAACATTAGACTAAAAACTTTTAAGTGATTGGACGAAAAGGGGACTTTTTCCTCCCGCTGCCAGCAGCTTACATTTCAGAGACAGGAAAACACAGCTACATTCAAACAGACGAGAGAGAAAATGCCTTTTGTGGAATCTACTTGCATGACCTGCCAAACACTTCTACAAAGGATTGTGGTTCTTGAAACAAAGTTACTTGCTGGACTTCCAAAACAGGCAGAACATTCAGCAGATCATCAGCGTGGAACCCCTCAGAATACAGCCGGTGAGTCTCGTGAATCTAGCAGGTCTCAACAGTTTATAACAAGTGTAGAGGAACATGACAAAACTGATCGACAGATTAATCGATGGTACAATCAGGGAGCGAGACCCAAAGGCATTCGAGACATCAGATGTCACGAGTATCTCATATTGCTGCAATAGCATCCTCTTCCCCAGATATGGCTGTGACAAGATTTGCAAACACTGGTATTTTGCCACCCCCCATTTATCTTGAGAACAGGTTTAAAGCACTAATGAACATGGGTGAGGAATCCCCAAATGTGATTGAATATGGATCGGATCAGCCAGCAGCTAACGCCGCTACCAACAGGCGCTCAAAGTCGAGCAGACAGCGGCATTCAGCTCAGAGCGAAACCGAGGTCAGGATTCTGATAATCGGGGACATCACTATCAGAAACATAAGTAGCAGGACAACAACTTCATGCTGTTTTCTTCAAGCAACCGTCTCTGATGTGAACAGGCAACTTCGGAACATTCTGACAAAGCACAAGACTGCAAATCGAATCATCATCCACGTGGGGACATGACACTCGGAAACAGCAGTCGGAACTCCTGAAGAAGGATTTCAGTGAACTCCTTGAAACACTTAAAAGACTTGAAGTTCAGTCATTCATCAGTGGACCACTCCCAGCAAGGGGAACTAACATGTTCTCACGGTTGCTTGGGCTGAAAACATGGCTATGAAGAACCTGCAGTTCAAAAGGAGTCAACTTCATCGACAACTTCAATCTTTTCTGCGGCCATAGACAACTGTTTAAATTGGATGGTCTCCACCAAGGGTGCTATCTATTTCTCCCTCCACCATTCTTCAGCAGAATGTGCCAATCCTTTCAACCTGAATGGCACATGCACACCTGGGCAAAGTTTGAGTGACCACAAACAGCTTTCGAGTCATCATGTGGTTAAAGAATCCCACAAGGACTTTGATAACACCATGCAGCCAAAACAACCACTGCTTATGGACATCCCAGCTCAGTCCTGCGCACAGAGCTCATCACAGACAGACTGTGGCATACTACAGCAGCTCCAAGAAGCTTTCTGGAAAACAGCCATGGAATTCAGGAAAATTTACTGCAGCCACCAGAAACGCCAGAGCCAGAGCCTATCTCACCAGACACATCCCTCTCTCTAGCATCTCATCTTCTAAGCTCCTCACAGAGAATAGAGGAACTGATGTATACTGGGACCAAACTCTCCCACGCTCTCCCACCACCAAGACCTGTGGCCGCAACTCGCCCTCCCCCTCATGTGAGAGCTCTCCGACCGCTGCCACAGTGCCAGGGCTCAAACCCCCTGCCTCCTCCTTCTGGTCTAGGTGAACCAAAGCAAACAGATAGCAGCTCTCAGTGATGTGTGTCGGGAACCCAGTGTGACTGTAGCTTTCTCTATCTCTTTTTAACACGTGATAGAGAGTCTAAGGCCTTCTCAAGCCGTACAGCTGACCCATCTAATCTGCGACCATTCGGAGTATGAAATCATTCAGAGTATGAAAAGACAATGCCGAAAAGCTGAACGGATGTGGCGGAAGACGAAACTTAAAATTTCCTACAGTATAGCATTTATAAAGACAGCCTTCATGCTTTCAATGTGGAACTACTGAAGCCACAGCTAGACAGACCTTCTTCTCAAACATTACAAACAGGAACTTAAGCAACACACGTACTCTTTTTGCTACTGTTGAGAGACCGCAAAAATCCACCAAGTCAGATTCCCATTGAAATGCTCTCCGACAGCAAATGCAATGAGTTTGCTTCCTTCTTTTCTGAGAAAATCAGTAATATTAAAAGGGCTATTAACACATCAAGCTATGAGAAAAACTCAAACACAACCTCAAAAAACTGTTACTATGTCTGTCTTTCAAGCAATTGATAGCAAAATCTTGGGAGAAATAGTACAGCACCTCAACAACCTTGACACACTCCCCACATCTTTTCTCAAAAGTGTGTTTAACTGTTTAGAAGCCGATCTTTTACAAGTGGTGAACACCTCACTTGTTTCTGGGACTTTTTCCAGAAAGTCACTTCTGAAAAAGAGCAATCTTGATAATATGATATTGAATAACTATAGACCAATATCTAATCTTCCTTTTATAGGTAAGATTATTGAAAAGGTTGTTTTTAATCAGATGAACAACCACTTAAACTCAAATGGATACCTTGACAGTTTTCAATCTGGCTTCCGAGCGCAGCATAGTACAGAGACAGCGCTCATAAAGATAATAAATGACATTCATTTAAATTCTGATTCTGGCTAAAATATCAGTGCTGAAAAATCTGGTATTTTAGCTGCGTTTGACACTGTCGATCATAATATACTAATAGAAAGACTGGAAAACTGTGTCGGGCTTTCTGGGATGGTACTAAAATGGTTCAGGTCATACTTAGAAGGGAGAGGTTATTATGTGGGTATAGGAGAGCATAAGTCTAAGTGGACGTTCATGACATGCGGAGTCCCACAAGGCTTAATTCTTGCACCCCTCCTGTTTAGCCTGTACAGTATATGGTCCCACTAAGATAATGAGAAAGAACCAAATTGCCTATCACAGCTATATGCTGATGATACCCAGATTTACCTAGCCTTCTCTCCAAATGACTACAGCCCCGCTGATGCCCTCTGCCAATGCATTGATGAAATTAACAGTTGGATGTGCCAAAATTTTCTTCAGTTAAACAAGGAGAAAACTGAAGTCAATTGCATTTGGAAACAAAGATGAAGCTCTGAAGGTGAATGCATATCTTCACTCTAGGGGTCAAACAACTAAAAATCAAGTCAAGAATCTTGTGATTCTGGAGACAGACCTTAGTTTCAGTAGTCATGTCAAAGCAGTAATTAAATCAACATGAGCTCCATATTTTAAAAACACCTTTATAAAAAGTTGTTAGTCCATTCAGCTGAATCCTGTTTGCGTCCATTAAAAACAGAGCAGAGTCCACTCCTAGGCCTCCAGCTTGACTCAAAATAAGATTAGCAACACCTCTCCATACAAGATCTTCTGGTCCATTTAAAAGTCTTTGAATGAACAGTAAACGAAATGCAGCTCCTCTGCTGGCCAGGTGTACTAGTCCATGTCCTCCTTCCTCCCTAGGGAGATAAAGCACACTCTGCGGTACCCAGTGAAACTTCATCATCATCAGTCCAAAAAAAGTCAACAATGAGAGCTTGTAGTCTCGCAAGAAGACCACTTGGTGGCTCAATACATGCCAAGCGAT
>JAQQZT010000004.1:19741126-19760303 GCA_030068275.1 Clarias platycephalus | reverse complement strand
ATTTACACATTAAGTTTACTGAAAGTAAAAACAGTTGAAAGTCAGAGGACGTTTCTTTTTTTGCTGAGTATATATAGCTCTGGAAAGAAAAAGAGACCACTGTCTCTACAATTTCTTCTTATAATTTCTTTTGTTTTTTTGTTACAGGTTCATGTATTGGTGAAATGAACAGTTTTGTGAAATTTTTTGTGAACTGCTAACAATATTATGTTTAATTGTTTTTTTTCTTCTTCATGTTCAATACAGTATTTTCATGTTTAAAAGTGTCTTTGTTATTATTATTTTTTTTTATATATAAAAAATAAATAAATTCCACAGTAGGTCTACTGTCTATATGAATAAACAGTAGAGTTTATGAGAGTTGTGTAATAATGTGTCTTCCTACAGTGTAATCTTCAGGAACTCCAGTGGAGGATGTCAAAGAGCCGCCCTTCTCCTTAGCTGTTCTTATGCGCACACACTCACTCACACATTTAAATATTATAATTTATCTCAAATGAAAAATGGAACTGCACTTACAATTCTCCACCGAAGCATTGGGGTTTCTCTCTCAATGCAGTAATGACTTGATAAATAAATAACATACCTTAAATAGCAAAAAAGGAGAGTGAATAACAAGACATGTTCTCTTACCCTCTCATACTGTATATACAGGTGCTTCTCAATAAATTAGAATATCATCGATAAGTCAAAAAGTAAAACTCATATTATACAGATTCATTACACAAAGACGGATCTATTTCAAGTATTTATTTCTTTAAATTGTGATGATTATGGCTTACAGCTAATGAAAACCCAAAATACAGTATTACATTACTGAAAAAAAAAATGTTTCCATAATATTCTAATTTATTAAGATACAACTGTATATTATCTTTTCTATAGGTCACCCGATGATGTAACCCGTGATGGTAGAGGCAGAATAAATTCAGGATTCAACAGAAACATTCTGTCAGAAAAAGTACAGAGAAATACATCTAATTGGGAGGAACGTCTTCATCCAGCAAGACAATAACCTTAAACACACTGCAAAAAATAACTATTTAGTAGTCTGGCCAAGTAAACCACCAGAACTTAAAGCAGTTGGGCAGCATTTTACCTCCTGAACAGGAGACTGAAGAAGAACCCACTGCACAGACAGATCTGAAAGATTTGGCACATGGCTGGAAAAGCAGCAAAAGACACGAGAACAACACAACAGTTTGATGCAAGCAAGGACTATGCAACCAAATATTAAGTGTTATTTACTTTAAAACTCTCAGGGCATTGGTGGTTCAGTCGCAGGTGTCTCGCCATGTGCAAGTCCTGGATTCTATTCCCAGCTAATTCCCCAGACACTGGATACCATGCTGGTTCCAAGCCAGAATGGGCATCTGGTGTAAAACCTGTGCCAAGTTGTGCGTTATCCGCTGTGGCGACCCCTTGACGGGATCTCTCCCAATATTTTTGCTCCCTGAACACTGGGAGGTCTGCCACCATAGGTGCCATGGTCTCAGTAGTTAAAAGGATCTAAATGCAATCATGAAATTAAAGCAGAAATCCTGATCTATCATTTTACATTCATTTTTTTGTACTCAATCCCAAATGTTGTTGTCACTTTACAGAGAAACAAACAAAAAATATTGTTGTTCCAATACTTTCGGAAGAGTGCATTGTATAATACAAGTATATAATAGAGGCGATTTCAACTTTTCATTTTATTCATGTAGGTCTGGAAGCAGGTGATCTTAGTGACTTCAAGGTGGTGAGTTCCATATGGGCAAACATGTACAGCCCTTAAACCTTGAGGAATCTGCTATGCATACTGGGATTATATATCTTGCTTCATTTGTTAGTCAAGTGTCTGTCTAATGTGTGAGTAAATGTTTAAAATAAAACTTACTATCCTGTACATGCTGCTATCGATTGTTTATTCATTCATCTTCAGTCAGTGGTCTTTTATTCATTCATGGTCAGGGTTACGGTGCAGCATTGATGCCAGATTCTGTGGGTTCTGACCAAATTGGGTGGTTTTAACTGGTATAAGCAGGTAAACATAATTTGTGCTGGTTTGAGATGAGCGTCGCTTTTTTTTTTTTTTCAATCATACATTTTCTAAACTAATTTGAAACCAAACCTAGACTAGAACCAATCAATCATCATGATGTTGATGGACAGACATAGACATTCGCTGTCATTGGCACTGACCTGCTGTAGTTGTGAAGTTTTTATTATTTATTTTTTTTAACAAGTGGATTGAAGGAGTGTTCCCATGCTGAGTGCTTCTCTAATCCTCACTCCCGTCCAGTAGGTGGTGGTTTTGCATTGTTGTTCTGTGTTCCTGCTTCTGACTTCATGATTTTGGCTGCTTGCTGACATGTGGTGCTCCGTGTGGTTGCAACATTGAAGATTTTGCCAACACTGTGGTTCAGCCAGGGCTTATCGTGATAGACTTTGTGGAATTCACCACAAACACACTGTAAGAGCCATATCGTGCCAGTTATGAATTTGTGTTGTGTTTATTTGTTTTTATTTAAATTTATTCTATCTTATTCTATTCATCAGTTCTCTCTCACACATATGACCAATTTATTACACAAGCCATAACGTTTGTTAGTCAGTGGGAGGAAACTGTAAAACCCCAGGGTGGAGGTGTCATTCCTACGAAACTATCACGTAATAATATCTCTGGTTAAACAGCCACTATTATGCGTTTTCAAATATGATCTTTCATGCAGTGTGTCATGTAGCTGTATGTGAACATAAACTATCTGCACTGCATCTGTGACGCTGACAGTGCACGAAAAAGTTTTTGTCTATTAAAAAAAAGAGTCGTCTCACATTCGCCTTAACGAGTCGTTAGCAATTCTAATATTTCTCTGTTACAGATCCACGTCACTACGTAACATATTTGCATAATGTCCGCCCACGTTCTACATCGCGAACACCTTGCCCGCCATCTTACAATTAACGTTACCACACTCTTGTTAATGTGACGAGCATTCATGCCGGGTTCGCTTAAACACTTTGTAATATAAAAAAAACAATAAAAATGAGAGCACACGAAATCCCTTTTAACTGTTTATTCTCCACCATTCACCAAAACTGAACTTAACACTCGCGAAGTGCGCATGCCCCTTGCCCTTCTACAGCAAGCCCCGAGGGGAAAAATGCATCACACACACGCAAAGTGCGAAGACCTTGCATACATGTAAACCTGTTTTAAGAGACTCATTAAGCAACATTAGCAACCTTTAAAATGGCATAATAGGGGCACTTTAAGCTTCTGTTCATCTTCTCACCAAACCAGAAATGATCTGTTTTAACTTCTGTTTATCATAATCATTATTTCTCATATTATTGCAGCAAAGACAGGTTAGCTAACACTATTGTTTATTGAAGGTAAAGTTAAGTGAAGAAAGTTGACATTCTCTGATGCTAAAAACACTTTATTTTTTTGGTAGCCTAAGCCACGTCACTCAATTCCATTTGATTTTTCGGTCAAATCAGATTTGAATGTCGGGTCATGACTGTTCACACTTGGGGATTTTGCCCTTGAGGATGGTGAGCAGTTAGTCGGCTTTATCTGTTAGAAAAAGGTCCAGAAGAAGGAAGGACACCAGATGCCACACTTTAGCTGTTTTAGCAGCTGTTGCTAGCGTTGCTATGAATCCTGGTCTCCCTTTGAAGTCACATGACCATGTATTGGAAGTATATCCAATTTAAGTCTGTATATGTAGGTGACTCAGATCCGGTCTGAAGAACATCAGATTTGTGTATTCAGACAGATCTAGATCTAAAAAAAAAAAAAAAAGCATGTCTTTGTTACATTAGGGATAAATTCAGAATTGAGTCACTTCAGGCTGGTAATGTGAACGTACCTGTAGATTAACATGAGCTTTTTTTTTTAAAGATGCCAGATGGTCTGGTGGTCATCTTCTCTTTCAGGTTTGTGCAGCAAATAAAATAGATGAAGAATCAAATCTCAGTGAGAATAGCAGACCTTTATAGCATTTATACATACCTTGGATTGTTGTGTGAAGCTGCTCTCCAGGGAGATTCTCTCTTTTTTCATGAATTTCCGTATTGGAGAAAGAAGGAAAACACCTGTCACTTCACACTTTTTAAAAAATCTATGTATAATTAGATTTATTGTTAAGAGCTGTGATTCAGGTCAGTTGACTCCTGGTGTTCTAGTGAAGTCTAGTTTTCTTCTTGACGTGAGTCCAACGTTCCAGTCCTGATGAATCCCAGAGGACGCACACAGACGCGAATAATGCAATGCTCCTGCCCTGAGGTGAGTACTTTCCCAGAAGTGATGCTCTCTATGAACGTAGTTGTTAGTAGTATCATGTAGTAGTTTTACACTTTGTGCGTTTCTCAGAACTTGTAAACCCTGTGATGTGTTATGCTCTAAATAATGTGTTACAGCTGAAGCGCCATAAAAGTAACTTTACTTACGATCAAAGCAGAGTAAAAGGTTTTGGGGACGAGGTTGATATTAAGATATTGTTCCTGGTTAGTAGTTATACCACATGGCACAATCAGTTTAGTAGACGACTCTCTTTCTATCCAGTCTTTACTTCAGACTTTCATTCACTGTGACTCTGGCTGAGGATGGATCAATGATCAGTTCATCATATTATATGGAGTAAAGCAACCAATCATAAATGAAACTAAATTCTTGTAACCAGTCACAATGTAAAAGATGGTATTTATCAGAAAAGAATGGGAAGCCTAACTTTACCTCAAACTTTGGGAATTTATTTTAGCTATTATCTATTTACAGCAGATTAAATGCCTTACATTGGACAGAACTGCTTTGGGCTTATCAAATAAAGTCACATTCTGAACCTGCAGTGCGCGCGTTCACTTTGCAAAGAGTAGCGTTTTGATCAAAATGCAGATGAAAGTGCCCACCGATATGAGCAGAATAACCAATAAAAATCAATGAGTACTCCAGAAATGCAACAAAAATCTATACTCACTGAACAAATGCCACCTTTGGCTATGTGAGCAGCTTTATTTTAGTCATGATATCATATTTTTGCTTTGTCTGTTTTTTTTTTAGTGTGCATAAGAATTGCATTTCAATAAATGTATTTTTTATTTCTCTCCCTGGCCTCAGTGAGCCCTGTTTGAAACCTGTCACCTGAGGCAGTTGTCAATAGCTCTTACATATTAATGAAAAGTCGTGGATTATTCAGTGACAGAGGCTCTGCTGAAATAAGTTAGGCACATCAAGTCACTCTACAGCAAATAAAAGGTCTTTCAGAGTGTTATAATTTAGTTATTTTGCTATGGGCACACACCCAAGACTTGAACTCAATTCTGTGTTCAAAACAATCTGCCAGGTTTGTTTATTCTCACAATTTTGCTAGAGTTCAAAATTTTTATTTTTTTTGTATGTGTACTTTGACATAAGTTTAAAAGTTGGACAAGAATCTAACATATTTACATCAGTCGCATTATGAAAGCCCAGTTTGTGCTCTGTATAAATAAAGGAAATGCATTAACTACTACACTGGTAAAGATTTGAAAATTACGAACATTTATGAAGAGCGCTGAATCATGGCAGGTCTTCAGAAAGGCCTCAGACCCCAGAGGGCTTAAATGCATTGAGCATGTTAACATACATCTGATCAGATATTAAAAGCTAAGCTGGAATCTCTAACTGGAAAGTTTTCCATTTGTTTGAAGAAGAAATTTAGCTAATGAGAGAAATGCACAACAATCAAATGTGATGAGTATGATGTATTTTTTTTTTCTTGGAGGCTTCTCAAAATCAGGTAGTCAGAGCTCAGCATTGTGTCCTGTTCGATGGCCATTGGTTGCAACAAGTTAGTCTGTGTTAATTGCTCATGTAAAGATAAGACATGCAGATGTGTTAACCGTTCACGCTGAGAGCAGACATGCTGATTTGCCATCAGTGGCTGAACATGACGTTGAGGAGACCGTCCTAAGTTCCAGAGTTGAGCGTGGCATCTTCTTGGGCTTTTCCCAGTCGAGTTACAACCTTTAGCTGCATATTAAATTGTGTCCGATGTATGTGTGTGTTGTGTCAGTGTGAACTTTTTCCACCAAGCTGTAAGAATGATAGGTTTTTATTTTTAAGAAAGTCAAAGCTTTTCATTGATGTCCAGTCCATCCATGGACTGTGCAAAAGAGAAAATCTGCCACTCATTCATTCTCTATAGCGCTTATCATGTACAGGGTCATCACAGGGACTCGGGACACAAGGCAGGATGCACCCTGGGCAGTCCACTGCAGGGAATTCACACACTATGGGCAATTTGTGAATGCCAATTAACCTAACCTTCAAGTTTTTGGACTGTGGGAGAAACCCTGAGAAAACCCACAAGCACGAGGAGAACATGCAAGCTCCATGCACACACCCCAGAGGCGGGAATCAAACCTGTTAATACTACAACACTGTACAGCTGCAAGAGAAACATTTTTAAAAATACACACTTTAACATCCACTAGTCCTCCAGAGCTTTTAACAATTGCATCATTGATTATATGTCCTGTATTTCTGTACAGGAAAAGTCTGTTATATAGCTGAAAACCCTTTAAAATTCAACTGCAGTCATTGTGAATAAATGTGTGATTCTGGTTATTGCTGCCAGTTGTTTGAAGTTTGGAGAGTCCCTACATCCTGGAAGTCAAATGTACACTCACGTATGTGATTTTCCTGATTTTGCGTTTAGTGTCTTTGGGCTGGCTTCTAAAATACAAATTTGTTACTCTTTTATTATTAAAAAGTATTAATCATACACTCATTTTTACATATTTTCCCCCACACTCAATATTAAACATCATATAAAGTATTATAAAATTTTTTCAATGTAATTTTGCTTTTTTAAAAATCAGAAAGATCGGCAATATACAGTGCTGTGCAAACATCTTGAGACGCACTCATTTCTAATATTAAATTCAATTTACTGACGTATATTGAAGAAATGGGATACAATTAAAAAATAAGTTGTTTATGTAACATCCTCAGCAGCAACCTCATTTCCCCTCTCGTCTGTTCCAACGACTCATCATTCAGCATCACCAGTATACTAATGACCGGCCTGATCATCTGTCATCATACCGTACCATGTACCTGTTTCTCACTGGTTCATGCCTTCAGTTAGATGTTTTTTTTATGCTTGAATGATTTATAGGTCACTGTGAGGCTTAACAAGCAAAAAACATTCCTCTGAAACTGCTCAGGTACAGGGACTGAAAAATGTGAGACAGAAACTTGCCAAAAACAGTCCCTTAAGGAAGCCTGGGGAACTATTCCTTAAGACTGCATAAAAAGGACAAGAAAATCACACCACAAAGTTCACAACAAAGTTTTTTTTGGCTTCATTTTTGTTAAATAAATAACGGCACAGTGGGGGGAAAAAAGTAATTTTTTGTTGTTTGTCTGAGGATGTATTTGCCTAATACTAAGACTTGCCATGATCTGATCAAAGAGAGATCAAACAAAAAGAGGGCGCACTAACTTTTACACATGACTGTATATATGTACACACGCCTTCAAGAACTATGATATGATTTTGGATGTATGGAACGTGTCAATCCAGTTAGCGAACAGGGCCAAAAGTGAGATGAAGCACCCTGGATGGTCTCCATATTTGTGAGATTATTCTAATATTAATCACAGAGACTTTGGCCAAGTGATCCATGACTCCAAGCATTCCCAGAACCTCTATTTTGAAGAAAACAATAACAACACACCATTGGGAAAGTCCAGGCTCTTTGATCAAATGCTTTTCTGCATCTAGCATTGCTGTAATGTGTATCCTGACTCTCAGAAAACTTTAACAGACTGAAGGGATGGCGAGACATTTCAGATGTGTGTGTGTGTGTGTATATATATATATATATATATATATATATATATATATATATACACATATATATTTATTTATTTATTTTTAAATATACTGTAAATGATTAGGAACTGTTAATTAGCACTGATATTTATATACATATGCCTGAATATAGACTTTCAGTTAATTTTCCTAACTTTCTAAAGCTAGGGGAATAAATAAGCTTATCCATGTCACAATGTATTGCAGACTTCTCTCTCTTTCTTCAAAGCTTTAACAAGTACAAAGTGATAAACACAGTTGATGTATTTGTTCAGTTCTGACGTATGAAATCCTGAATCTTATATGCAGAAATCATTTGTCTGGTCAACCTGGGCGACAGCTAGAGGATAAAAATGGATAAAATAAAAAATAAAAACTGGCTTATGACCTGTTTTATCCACGTTTCCTGTTTCTTTAGGTCACATGTTCATGTCAACTTTACTCCACTAACAGATCGTTCTGGTAACGACATTACATTCAGGCGAGCACTTATAGAGAGATCTGTTAGAAACTGCTTAATCTTAATGCTAGTTTATGGTAAATGCTATGCTGCTTAATTTTACTATAAAGAGCATTTGTAATGTACTGTATTTTAGTCATGAGCCAAATGCAAAAAATATATAAATAAATGATAGACTTACCGGTACCTTTATATTATTATGAAGACCTGTACACTCATGTATATGAATTTTAAAATAAAATAAAAAAAAAATAAAAAAACAACAACATTAGGTTGTACTGCTGAAGAATCAGTTTCTGATGAGAATCTGATTTCAACAACACCTGCCTCGTGTCAACCTTTCCAACTGCTGGTGGTGTGATGCTGTGAGGAAATCTGATGTTTTTAAGGACAGAGCTTCACAGCATTGTTCCTGACCACATATATACATTTATGGCTCTAATTTACCTATTTTACAATGACTACTGCACCATGTCAGTGTGAATCCAAAAACATAACACCGAATTCTCTTCACTTGGACTGTAGATGAACAGGAGACCCGTAGCAGGGATGTGCAGCTTAAACATCTTGCCGAACTGCATCATGAAGGAAAGTCAGCATGGGTTTGAATCTCAAATCAAATTAATATGATGTTCTCAACATAGAACTCAGCCAAGGGGTGTTCCTAATAAAGTGACCAGCAATAGTATATAAATATAAAAAAATGTAAATAACGACCATGCATTTGACACCTAAGAACTGATTATTTTTTTTTTATAATTGTTCTATTACAAAACACATGACAGAAGCAGTTAAATAAAAATAAAAATAAACTTCCAATAATGTGCTTTCACCCATAATTGGTATTCTTCACTTTACAATCATTTAACTATTATACACGACACTGACAGCCACTTGGAAAAATATTCAGACTCCCAATCCAAAAATTAGTCAAATGCTGTATTTAAAAAAAAAAAATCCCACACACAAACAAACAAAAAAAAAATCTCTCTCATTCCAAGTTAAACACATTCTGTATTTGAACCGTTCCAAAAGCAACTTCACACCTCATCTCCTTTCAAATGAATCAAATCAATCTGAAAGAAATACTCACATTTCAGTATAATTATATATATATATATATATGACATACAGCAGGAACTAAGCAATCAAAAACACTTTCGGTACAATCTAGATCACCGTCTTCATATGGCACTCGAGCAAGAAACTATATTGGGTCGTTCAAGTCAAACCGGGACTTGTGATGACATTTCACAAATGGTGAATGAAGGCGTAAAACCGATTGATGTTTACACGAGATTTCAAGCACAGTACGATTATGAGACAATATTTAAATGGTGCAAATGTTTTAAAGAAGGCGGTACTTTCTTGAATGATGATCCCGGGCAAGGTGGTTCGGAGCCCTCTGTCGTAGTTTCCGTGAACATTAAGCGAGTGGAAAAACCTGGATCCATGAAAAAACTCGTGGAAGAGACGCTTCTGTCTGTGGAAACTGTACACACAATCACTCACCAGCACCACTTGCACGTTACAGGAACTCGGCTGGGAGTTATTGCCACAACCTCCGTACAGTCCTGATCTCACTCCAAGCCATTCCCACATGTTGGGGCCATTAAAGGAGTTCCTGTAGAGGCCGATGTTTCAGACACGAAGCAAGCATTCTGATGTGTTGAGGAAACTTTCTACCTTGGTATCCAAGCACCAGTGAAACTCTGGGATAAGTGCGTTAGTGTAGCAGGAGATTAAATAGAGAAATAAAGGGAGTTTTTACTCTCAGAACTGCGTTCTGTTATACAGTGCAAGCAAAAGTCCCGGTTTGACTTGAACACCCTTGTATTGTATAACATAATACAAAATTAGAATATTTTTAATTCTTGGCCTATAATCAGATTCAGGAATTTAGTCTTGGCTATTAAATAAAATGTAAAGTGGGGTTATTAATAATGAAAGGTCAGATGTGATAAATCTGCATGCTTTCATAGAAAACAATCCGGAAGGTAAAGAAACATTAGACATGAGCTACGCATAACTCTGAAACATAGTAGTGTGGACAAAAACAGCCCTGTGCTCCCTAATAAAGCCTTGAATACTTACACTGCGTCGGTTATTTTTTCCATTCCTCTGCCGCTATTTTAACTTCTTCATCCACTCTCATCATTAACACAGTCCTGAACACTTTTCCAAGTGGCTAGCTGGACGAGTTTCCCCCAAAACAAGGTGTAAAAGCAGGATAAAATAATAACATTCTGTATTAACGTGTGTAGTTTTGCTTGATCTGGTACACACAAGTCCGAAACCAACAAGAGAGCAAGTTTAATAAAACTTCTGATTACGTAACGATGAATTCGGAAGGGTGATGATGGAGACAGAAAGACAGAAAGCGCAGTAAGTACTAATGACGGGTACGGCGGACGTCGGGGTTCAGTGTGCAGGTTTAAGTTATTAAATAACGGGGACTTTACTTTCTTTAAGGGTTTGAGTAAAAGAAAAATGGAAAATCAACCAACATGTACAACAACAACAGGAACAACAACAACAAATAAAAGCTTAGAAAATCAGATCTTAGTGCGTGCTCAAATATTTAGAAAGAGCGTATGTGTACGTGGGGGAGAGAGAGAGAGAGAGAGAGAGAGAGAGAGAGACAGACCTCAGTTAACAAGTAACTGATAAGATCCATTAGATGCTGTATTCCAACTTTGCAGTCAACAGGAAAACTAATCACTGCTGAAGCCATCAGTGTTACAGAGCAGAGTGCACGAGAGATGGAGGAAGAATACCAGTACTTTTGAAGAAAGAGAGCGGGGGAGGGGGAGGGGGGGGGTGGGGAGGGAAGCGCAGTGTCCTAGCCTGATGAACAGCACCCTCCGGCTGCAGCAGCCGCTTGTGGTTCATCGTCGATGATCTGAACGCCTCTCCGCCCTGTGCTCGTGTGGCTCGTCCCGTTTCCCTTAGACCTCTCCTCCGCCTGCGCCGTCTCCATCATTCCTGCACGTTGTGAAAGCGCAAAGATGAAAGAGAAAGCTTTTATCCGACAAAAGCTTTAATCCGATTCATTTTATTCAGTACGCACACTAAACGGACTTCATTTAAATCTTGTACTAATGATGCGTGTGTAAAAGTTTGACCCAAATAAAAACCGCATCGCAAAAAACAAACAAAAAAGAACCATAGATATGTTTTTGATTAATGATCAAAAACAAGTTACAATCACAAGTTTGTTTGTGAATTGTCTCGCAGCTGATTTGTCAGTTTCACGCGTACACTTCACATCGCAGCCCCTGACATGTGGTAAATCGATTAAGTTATGTATTGAGGTTCTTTTGTGTGGCAATTCATGTATCGCCACACAGACTACAAAGTATTTTTTATTTTTTTTCAAAACAAACTAAAAAATATATATATTTATATACACTACCGCTCAAAAGTTTGGGATCACTTGCAAATTTGTTTAGTGATTTATTTTCTACATTCTACAACCTGACCGGGGACGTCAAAACTATGAAATAACACATATGGAATTAAGTAATTATGTAACAACTACAACAGTCAGGTGTTATTTTAAGGAGAAGTTAATTTAGAGTTACAAGCCTCAGAAACAAACAGCACCTCAGATTAGAGCCATTATGAAGCTTTACACAGCATAAGTAGCAGATATACATCCCAATATCAACTGATTATTGTCATCTTGGACGCCTTCAGTATTGTTTTACAGCGTAGAAAGAAATAAAAACCAGGAAAGACCATAGATTTAGAAAGTGATCTCACACTTCTGAGCGGTAGTGTATGTTTGCATTATTTACATAATACATATATGTATGCCAAATGCCTAAATGCATTTGAGGTGGTAGAATGTTGCAGTTCCTCCACAATCCTCCAGGTGGTGCTCCAAACTATTCACAGCACACATGGTGTGGTAGGAGCAAATTATTGGCTAAATCTGTTTAGAATTGGAACAAAATCTGGGGGAAAAAAGTTGCGATAACAATCTTACTACCTTGATTAATTGTATTGACACACGCCCAACATTACGTTGTAGGTACATAGGATACATTAATGTAATATTAATAAAAAGATTATAATAAAAATAACTTTAATTAAACGTAAAAATGTAGACGTGTTTCAGACTGAGACTGATTCAGAGCTGCACTAGCTAAACTGTGCTACAGTTCCAGTCCCAAGCATTGGTTCGCATACAACCAATCACAGAAGAGACCGGATACTTGTAACCAATCGTAAAGCAGAAGGCGGGATTTGTCACAGGGCGTACTGTCGCGCTCTCTCTTCAGAGGATGTGAAGAAGGTATATTGATTTGTCATAATCGTGTGCGTGTTGATTATAAAAATTTTTTAAAACCCTGCTGGATTGATAGGGGAAAAAATTTTTGACCTGAAAAGTCCCAATCCGGGGGGTGAGGTCCAGGAAAGAGGATGTAAATGAAGTAAAAGAAAACAGTTTTAGATGCAAATGGACACGAGGCAGACTGCAGCCGTCAGTCGATCAGGAGGCTGAGACGTACCATTAACCAGACAAACTGCCTACTTCATAACACGACTGATTGAAAGTCTTGCAATCCGAAATGATGCGTCTCTTCAGGAAACAAAACAGCACTTACTTTTACACAAGTCGAGGAACAGTTCTTCGATTCCTTTGTTTAATTTAGCTGACGTGTGATAGTGTTTCGCTCCGACTGACTCTGCGTACCTGTGGGGGGAAAAATTTAAAAGCGCTTTTAAAAATCACTCAAATTAAAATCCTCCTTTAGTCTTGATTTATAATTGATTTATTAATATTTGTCAAGCTTTTTTATTTTTATTATTTTTTATTTAATACATGACAGAAATAATATACGTACGACTCAGCCTCTTCCACTGAAACATGTCTCTCTTTTTCCAGATCAATTTTATTACCTAGGAGGAGAAACATCATCATCATCATCATCATCATCATCAGAAGAGTCATGGCCACACGAACAGCAATGTTAAACTCAATCAGAAGACACACACACTGTAGCACAAAACTGTACTGCATGTAGTCAAGGTAAAATGACTAGAAGACACATTTAAATCAGCGAACACGGGTCATATACAGGTGTATCTTAATAAAATAGAATATCATCGAAAAGTTGATTCATTTCAGTAATTCAATTCAAGAAGTGAAACTCGTATATTATATAGATTCATTACACACAGACTGATATATTTTAAGTGTTCATTTCTTTAAATTTTGATGATTATGGCTTACAGCTAATGAAAATCCAAAATTCTGGATTTTTAGAAAATTTGAATATTACTCAAGACTGATAAAGATTTGGACAGAGACATCGGACATGTACAGCTCTGAATACTTGGTCGGGTCATCCTCTGCATGAATTACTGCAGCAATTCAATTCAATTTTATTTGTATAGTTTTAACAATTGTAATTGTTGCAAAGCAGCTTTACACAATCAAAAGAATTATTTAAGTTTGTATGGAATGTGAATGTGTATGAATCAAAATGGTCAGTTTGTCCCTGGTGAGCAAGCAGAGGGCGACAGTGGCAAGGAAAAACTCCCTGAGATGCTGATAGGAAGAAACCTTAAGAGGAACCGGACTCAACAGGGAACCCATCCTCATCTGGGTGAAACAGGAAGCAGGAAATCATCTGTGTTCATACTGTGTGTTAGGTGGCAGCCAGTTCAGCTATAACAGTTGATGATAATTGATGTTAATATGGAGTCCTGGTAGTTTATTGGAGACTCGGGTCGGAAATTCCAGTCCTGAACTATCGAGCGACTGCAGCCAAGTCAAGTCCTCAGAGAAACAGCTGTCAACACCAGTCGAGGCCAGAACCGTCTTCATGGTAGAGTGGAACCGTCTCCAGACACCGGACGCATCCCAAAGAGACACACGGGACATCCATCCAGAAGCGGGGCACCAGGATGGGTCAGGCAGGTCCGGAGGGCAGAGGGAGTCTGGATCACTGGCAGCTCAGGAACGACATGATGCGATGCAATGCGGCGTAGCATGGAGGCGATCAGTCTGTGGCACTGCCGAGGTGTTATTAAGAGCGGCCTTCAGCTCTTCTGTGTTGTTGGGTCTGGTGTCTCGCATCTTCCTCTTAGATTCTCTTACTGAAACTTTTTGATGATATTCTAATTTACTGAGAAAGCCAATTTTTTTTTTTCAATATGGAAGGTAACAAAATTTTACTCAGATACGGTGCTGTCATATGTGCATTTTAAATAAAGCATGCCTGAATGCCGTTGATGTCTGCTTTCAATGCTTAAAACATCCAACATTATTAAAGTCTGATAGGTGGAACTACATAACATAACATAGTGTTTGTGCGTGATTGTTGCTATAGTGTTAGACGAAACACGAGTAAGCCGTTACCTGCGTGTTTTATATCGTATTCGGATGTTGTGCTGTGTGTGATGCAGCTCTCGGTAGCGCGGGGTGTGTTTTTGAATCCTGCCTTCTGTATAACCGAACAAGTAAGGTGCGAGCCTCATCCCAGCATGATTTTTTGAGGATGTTTGTGGGCGTTTTCACATTAGGCACAACTCCTTTATACCGTGCCCCGGAACGATTGCTCCCCACCTCCTCGCTCACCGTTGGCCAGCGTTCACTTTGTTTTTTGCTGTCCGTATTTGGGAACACTTGCGTATTTACGCTCTCTGATACAGCAGTATGCACCTACTTGGTTTGTGAGCCGCCATTAAACAAGAAGAAAAGAACGAGGAAGTAAATTTTAACCCCATGTTAACCCTAATATTATTGATGTTTCGGGAAAAAATGTTAAGAGCGAGGCTCTCGCGTGCCTTCCTACTTTATCAGCTATGGCTGTGTAGGCTAGGGGATGAGACTGCGTGTGCTACTCTGACGCAGAGATTTCGGAGGAGACAGACAGCACTGATGATGTCATGTCTAAGCGGTGATCTATTTCCGTTCTCAGCTAAGATCGGTTTCCGTATTTGATTTGATCCGTGCCTGAATACGCAGTACTGTGCTCGAGATCACCTCTTCAAGCGGACTCGGACAGGGTTCCTGAGACTGAAACGATGGTGTTCTGACTGATAAAAATAAACCAGACTTTGGGGTAGGAGTGTTTTCAGAAACGATCCCGGGGACTTAATGTGAAAGCGACACCTCACATAACCAGAGGATATGTGAACCAGCCGTCTTGTACAGAAGTAATAAAAAGAGTATAAAGTGTGAAAAGAGATGCTGAAGGAAAAGAAAAGTATACATTTTGAGGCAAGCAGGTCTGAAATGGAAATTCCTTTTTCACTCTTCATGCTAAACTGATTTTAACCAACCCAACTTTACGTCTTGTTCTCCCACATGCAAAAAACATCAATAATAATAAAAAATAAAAAAAACATGGTATGTTGGTTCATAACCATATAAAGTCGAAAATGTTAAACTGGACCAAGTGAAGGGTTTGCAGAGGCCAATAATGTATAACTCAACCAGAATAAATCATCAATTTTGTGCATCAGAGATCAGCAGACATCATAAAGTTAAACACACAGCGCTGGCTCCCGGGGGAATTCCAGCGCTGGATTTCTGTGCCAATGTTTGTGCTGGAGCAGATGAGAAGATATGATGATGAGAAGCTGAGAAGATGAATTGTGAGAAAGGGCTACAGGGGTTTTCTCAATCACATGAGACAGAGTAGGGTGAGGTCATGTGGCAGCGTTCTCGTTACACCGTGCGCAAGCTCTCCATGCCGTCCTTCAGATTCTTACTTTAATAAAAACATAGAAAGAGTTCATACTGAGAAAGATCCATCACTCACCTACTATACATAAACAGATTTCATTTCCCAACATTTTCCGTAATTCTTTCACCCAGTTTTTCACCTGAAAAATATAAGAAGGAAAAACAAACACTCGTATCAGTAATGACATACTGACTGGAAATTCCTTGTTTGCTTTTTTTTTTTTTATATATATTATGGTGTCGACATAAAAGCAGCTAAATTTAAAAGTTCATAGCATCTTTATTTTTCCACTAGATGTAACGGACATCACAGAGTCTAATACAGAAAGAAAAGGACACTTAAGACTTTACATTACTCTTATGATAAACAAGTGGGTGTGTGTTCATGTGAGCGATCATTCATGTGTGGGAAATTGAGAAACAAGTTTAAAGTTTTCCAGCTATAACGCTACAAATATGATCATATGATCAAATAATTGTTTGTGAAGCAAAAAGTAATTGAAATGGATTAGTTTGTTAGTAGTCCAACAATAGCGATGATGAACGCTACATCGCGCAATTTTCTGACTTTACACAATATATATAGCTTTAACTCATCTCATTGGAAAAGTCATTGAGTCAGTTGGTTCACGTTTATGGAATTGGATTTGTACTTAAAAAAAAATTATTAAAAAAGTTTTCACTCCTCACTTCCTGTAGATTAAAATATATATAATGTTATATACAAGGACATCTGTACAACTATTAATCAAGAAAAATAAAGAATATACACGAGAATTTACAGTTCCTTATAACAGTGAATAAGTTTCTACCGCAGAAAAGATTCAGTTCATGAAAGTCTAACACTAATACACCCTCTCTGATAAACACTGGCAGCGATTATGGCCTTACTATCAATATTCGAAATCACTGCAGATTAAACCTTTTTGTTTTATATGTAGCTCATTCATGTGTGTAGAGTCTGTAGATAATTTGAATATAAAAACAAGCGGTTGTGAAATTTAAACATCATAATATTGTGAATGTCACAGGAGTGAGAGTGAAAAACTGGGGAACGAAAAGTGAAAAAACTGTTAAGCAAGAGTTAAAAAAGAAAATTGAGGAGTGAGAGTTAAAAAAACAACAACTGAGAAACGAGTGAAAAAAGAAAACTGAGGCACGAGAGTTAAATCAGAAAACTGACAAGTGAGAGTTAAATAAAACTGAGGCGCCAGAGTTAAATAAAACTGAGTGACTTAAAAAAGAAAACTGAGGCGAGTTTTTTTTTTTTTTTTTTGCTTTCAATGTTTTTTTGGTTCGCAATTATTGTTTTTCTTTAAATGAATTTATTTTTTATTCTTTTACTTTTGTTCAGTCTTTTTAGTCTAATCCCAGTATATAGATTGTCTTGCAATGAGTTGCAAAGTTTTCTATAAAACTGAATTCAAACATTATAACAGCATTAACCTTCACTTATATACCTCAATGATTTGTACATTCCTGTTAAAGGTGCTTCGTGTGAGAACTGGCATCTCTTCTTCCTTTACATCTGACAACATTACATTTTACACTTACATTTTACATTTGAAGACAAAACTTATATTCATGAAAATTGTCCTTTGCCGCGTCTGCTGGTGTCGTTGCTAACTCTACTGTAGTAACACTTTCAGAGCTAGGAAGTGGAATTTAACACAAGAGGAGTGACACACTCTCTGAAACGTCACGGCGACAGAGGACTCGACCAACTGGGTGTCTCTTTGATCTTACAGAAACAGAACCTCACCTTCTGGAAGGAATCTTCATCAGTGATGTCATAGACTAAAATGGCTCCGTTGGAGTCTCTGTAGTAGATCGGCCCGAGAGCGTGGAAACGTTCCTGCCCGGCTGTGTCCTGTAAGTGTTGCACACGAGCTCAGTGAGGAGTCAAAGTGTCACGTGACCACCAACTACAAATGGAACTTCAAACATCTTAATTTACACATTTCTAGTAAAAAGTCTAGTTCATATCAGATTAAGATGACACTGCACCAAATGGCTTGATTTTTTTATTTCAATTTTATAAAACCAAGAAACACAAATTCTTCTTCAGTTTAAATTTACAAACACTTCACCTGGAGTCGCTCCATTTCAGCTGATGAGCCGGTAATGCTGTGCTTTCAGAATATATAAATCTATTGAAAACCTTAAAGCCGCAGAATATATGTTCATGTGACTACAAAACTTCTGAATAAGGCTTAACATTTCAAGCCTTGTAGATTTTAAAGTGTAGTGACACATTTTGACATAATTCTTTCCTCAACAGAGTCGAATGTCTTCCACCGTTTTGTTCATATGAACTAGGGATTTGTTTATTCGTTCTAGATGGACGGGAACCTTTCATTCTCCTTTATTTAAGCTTTATAGGCTTCAGTTTTCTACCGGATATTGACGTGATATTGATGTGTGCATCACGTTCTCCCCCTTGCTTCCTACCCAGATGCACAAATCACAGTACAAGCTTTATGCTCGCTTTAACCAGTAGGATAAATGTTCTCATGTCACATTTTCTTTATAAAATTTTAAAAGTGAACTGTACAGTCTGTGTTTCAGATTCAACAAATCAAAATCTTTAAATTGATTAAAGTAAAGTTAATACCTTTATACACAGAATAACTTATTTAAAAGAAGTAAGAAGTTTTACTTTGTTTATATCTGATGCTGTGTTGAAGTCACTCTATAAACGGGGATAATAATCAATAACTAAATAATAATAAATAAAATCTTGAGCTGACTTCCGTCGCGGTGGTATTTTTACGCTCCTCATTTATTCTTTCAAGAATGAAGCATTCGCTGCGTTGTGGAAAAATATTAACAAACACCAACCAGTTTTTAAATTGTATCTTTAGGCAACTTTGCAGCCTGTCAAAGTACAACATTTGTTGCCATTTCTTTAATTTTTAACTATTTATATAATTATTTTATTTAACATTCATATATTTTATAATATATATTCAGCTTCAATGAACTGTCCTTAGAACCATTTTTGTGTAAAATGAATGAATACATTCAGACTAAATTCAGACAAATTAAGAGAAAATAGTGGACTGAACTCAAATCTGATCTCATCTACTTAAACTTTGAATTAGGACAGAAAACTATTTGGACAGAACAAGTGCAATAAGGAAACATTTGACCTTGGTAAAA
>JAQQZT010000004.1:19697759-19710497 GCA_030068275.1 Clarias platycephalus | reverse complement strand
GACCTTGAAGATGGTCCTGACCTCGGCTGATGCAGACAGCTGTTCTCTGATGACTAGTGACTGCAGTCGCTTAATAGTTCAGGACTAAAATTCCTACAAACAGTTTTGTACCTGAGGCTCCAATAATGAAACTGGACTCAATATTAACTTAAACTCCTCTCCTGTTATACTGAACTTCCAGCCTCCTCACACACAGTATGACTGCATGACTGCAATCCCTGCTATCTGTTATCACACAAATGATGATGGGTTCCCTGTTGAGTCTGGTCCGTCTCCAGGTTTCTTCGTATTGTCATCTCAGGGAGTTTTTCTTTGCCACCACCACCCTCGGTTTACTCATCAGGAACAAACTGACATGGTGCTCTGCCTTCTAAATGGTGCTCTGCCATCCAACCAGCAGGAAAGTTTGCTTGTTAAAATGTTGTAGTGAGATTAATTTGGCGTCGTTACAGACATTGGGATGACATTGGTATTAGGTTGTTTTTGAACCGTATAATGACTTTGATAAAGTGACGTTGGAGCAACTTCGACTACATGACGAAGGGATAATGTTGAATGAATGCAACTAACCCAATGTTGCAAAAATGACCTCAAAACAATATTAATATTGAACCGATGGTCTGAGAAGGCCTCAACCTCTTGTTACTTAAGTGGGCACACCACTGGATACTACATAACATTGGGCACCACAATGACCATATGACAGTAAAGTAATTTGAGGTACTAAGATGTACCTCACTGTAATATTTCTGAAGAAAATGAAATGGAGATCTAACATTACAACAGTAAGAGATTCGTGACATGAGATCCGTTCGCCGTGTGTGGGAAATTATTGTGTCCTTCCTGTATTTGATTGGAATTTTGTGAACCCTGTTAGAAACTTGAGGGACCATGGATTTGGTCGGACATTGTGCGACTGGATGTTATTCTGCATAAATGCTGCAAATAAAGGTTACAATTTAGTTGTTTTGAGGTTGTGTTTGGGACGTTCATTTGACATTGAGAACTTTCAAAAACGACATTGTCCTGACTGTGAACATCATCACGACTCTGTTGCAACTATGTTACAACAGTGATCCAATGTTAGGGTCTCTGCTTGGTTGTTCGCATTCTAACCTGAATTAAAGGTTAGGGTAAAACAAAATGAAGAATAAAAATAGAACAAAAAGTAATACATTATAGGCTGATAACATTTTTTCCCTCTCAGTTTATCTCCCCCATTTATATCTGAATGAAAAGATGGCGAGCATTGAAATAAACCTCCAACAGGACGCAAATGAACAAAAACTTGCATGAACAGCCATAAATGTAATTATCTATGAGTCACTGCAAATCCGCTTTAATTTAACAAAAATGGCTTCCAGTCCCTCCAGTCAACCTGACAAGGCTTTGCAGATAGGAAACACTATTTGGTTTGATTGAGGATGTAGATACTGTAAGCTGGATATCATTATCTGAAACATGATAATACTGTAATAAGTTACAGGTAAGGACAAGCCGTGTACTGAACGTTTGCAATGTGGTGATTTGGTGAAACACTTTTATTATCCTGTGTGTCCTTTAAGTCGTTAATCTTTTCTTGTTAAACTGAGTTTGTTCAAGTAATAATAACCGCAGCAGGCGGACATCGCAAGCCATTACTCTTAAAGGTTCAATCATTTTAACAGATGACATAATCTCCGCTGTGAAATTAGCTGAAACTAGATAGCCGATCTACACTCCATTACTGCAGTTCTGCTCACCTCATTTCAACCACTACGAAAACAAAGGCCAAAGAAAGGAAGCATTTTTTTTTCTCTTCCCTGACAACTATTACCAAAGATACCCAAAGAGACAACACACTCTCAAACAATGACCACCCTGTTCCCTTTGCCAGGCAGAGTGCTGTACAGAACAGTGCTTATGGATTCATGTGATCTCAGGCTGACAGTTTGCATGTATTTGAGAGCGAAGAAGCTGATGAGAACGAGATAAAGACAGCAGATGGGTTCTAGCACATTCTAACACACTGAAAGATAATCTTCATCCCGCCTCCTGTACTCCGCTTTCTCCTTCTTCTTCTACTTCTTCTTTTTTTTTTTTTTTCTACTGATCAAAGTTGAGGCCTTGTGAGGACTGAATTCATTTGGAGAAGTCTAAAGGTCCGCTCTTTTGTGTCACTTTCTGCTTAGTCCCCCCTCCAACCTTCTGTTTCATATGATAATTAACAGAGCCTTGGCACAGAGGGGGTCAATCTGTAACCAAAACAAAGTAGAGAGGAGAAAGGAGAAAGAGTGTGTCTGAAAGACATTAAGCCATATGCGTGCTCTGATGTACTCACAGGGAGTGAAGGTTCTGCAGGCTCTTAAAGGCCTCTCTGGGGACCTCCCGAAGCTGGTTGTTCTGGAGCATTCTGTGAGGGAATGTGAGAGTAAAAGGAATAAAGAGGGAATCAGGGTCTAGAGTAGGTTAAAGAAAAAAAAGAACCAGACACCAATTACGAAAAGATAACAGAACTAGCCATACTCAGGATATTGCCGTTAGTTACTATCCGCATTGCTACACATGAAAACACACTGCATTTTCCATCTTGGTGCATCCTGGACCAAAGCGCCTTAAACCAAGAGGAAAGATTCCAGTAAGTGGGTTTAGCCTAGGGGTGCTCCGATTAGGGTTTTGGGGGCCGATCGTAGAAATCATTAACAAATCGGCCATTAACAATTCCTGATGTCTGGGGGTTATTGGGATCTGCTATTTAAAGTGCTCTATTTATTGTGTAGTACAGCAGCACCTCGGCATACAAATTTAATCCTTTCTGGAGGCAAAAATTTGTCTGGTAAACACATTTCCCCATAAGAAATAATGTAAATGTAGATAATCTGTTCCAGCCCCCTAAAAAGTATTTCCAATATTACCACTTTCCAAAACTAAAACACATATTTATGTATATAAAAACAGTCATGAAATGTATAAAGTAAAATATGAAATAAACAGACATTAAACCTCACTTAACCTTAACTTAGGATTCCTCTTTGCACCGGCTGCTTCAATAACTAAAAGTGGCTCCCTTTTCTTCTTGCTAACTCAGTCCCAAGAATGGTCCCATGGTGTTATGTCTTCACTAAATCTTGCGCAAAATGCAAAAAATACATAACCTCAGAAACAAAATCTGTGAGGTACCACTGTATTTTTTATTTATTTACCATTTATAGCAGTAAAAAAAAAAAAACTATTTTAAACAGCAGAGCACAAATATAATTAAGATCTGAAAAAGTATCAGTATAAAACTTTTATTTATAATCACAATAAAACTTTTATTTATTGGAAGGCAACATATTCAATCAAAATTTTATCCTGAAAGTGCACATGTTGGTAGAATAACTCTTTCTCTAGACAAAGGTACTACTCAACATAGGCTACATTACAAGCCATGCATTTGCATCATCATTGAATCCTCTTTGAAAATCTCCTTTGTCGACATTAATGATCTCCCACTGCGTTGTCCCTTCTATATATTTCTTCATTTATCTGTGCCCACTTTTATATTACTTTTGGTACAGCTCTGGTGTTTAGCCAGATAGCACTGCCTGTTTTTAAGCACTAATGCATCATAATAAGAGGAGAACATTTTAACTTACTTCAGTATGATTCCTAGCTAAACCTCTTGACAGATTTGTCAGTCATATTATAAATAAGTAGCAAGAGGCTGCTAGGCTAGTCACATCATTCCACATTCAAGTTGAGTGCACAGTTATGTTTTAATTTTTACGAAAAATTATTTCAATATTTTTGCAATGTCTGTAAGCTATAAAGTGCATTGGTTATGTTTCAGACACAGCAGCAGGCATGTTAAAAAACCCCAATGAAAATTTGATTTGCTACACTGAGGGAAAATGTTTTGTTTGTTTGTGAACTGGTCTTTAAACCCATTCAAATGAAAAAAAAAAAAAAAGTAAGTAAAATGCACCATCTTACCCTGACTAAACCAAAACACATTTGCTACCATGAATTTAGTTTAATGCCCCATTTAAAGTTCTGAATAATTAACACACATCAGAGGAAATGAAACTTAACTTATCGGTGTGTGTGTATGTGTGTGCCTACACAAAGCAACTCATGAACACTAACTGTTCCATTAATTAATGTATGGGTTGTGAGGGGCTGTGAACTTCTTAACTGGTCATGGGTCACTAACATCATGGGTCATGGATGCTCCAGAATCGGCACTTAACTATAGTTCCCATAATGCAGTGCAACTCACCTGATCACTGATCACACACACACCTGGACACACAGTATTTAAGGACTCTCATTTGTCACACCAAAGTATCAGCTTTGTGCTATTTATCGTCAAGTCTAAACCGGGCCTGATTTTATTCTGTGTTGATTCCCTGGTGTGATCCTATCCTGGTTTTCTGTTTCATTTCACTCTGATCCTGTCCTGGGTAACGTTGTTTGCTCATCACCTGACTCCTGGCAGCTCCTGGCATATTTGTTCTGTTTACCTTGATTAAAGTTTGTTTGAACTGCAATTTCTGGACAGCAGCAATTTACAGAAATATTAAAATGGAAAGCAGCCAAAGTGGTTAAAAACATCCGAGATCTGTGTTGTGAAAGCGTACATAGAGTAATTTGGAAGCTAAGATGCACCTCATGGGAATATTTCTTAAAGAAAATAAAACAGAGAAGTAACATTACAAAATCGAGAGATGCATGAAATACACATGAAGCTCTGATTGGCATTCTACACTTTTTCAGGAACTTAAGGGACCATGGATGTGGACGGACGTTGTGGAAATGGATGTTAATGCTGATAATAAAGGTTCAAATTTCGTTGTTTTGAGGTTGCATGTACAACACTTTGTTTGAGTCGTTCATTCAACACTATCTCAACGTCATTTTATCGAAGTCATTGTAACTTAAAAAATAAATAAACTGTCCCAATAAATGTCCCAATGGTGAACATTATTGCAACATTACAACTAAATTCAACACACCTGTGTTAATGTTGCGTAATTCTACAGAAAAGGTGGAATTTGGGTCATAAAAAATCTTCTGAAATATATTTCTTCTTTCACACCTAGAACTTACTTTTAAACTTTATGAATCCACAAAAAATTGGTTTTCAATTTCGGTTTTCAATTACGTCAAAGTCTAATAATTATTAGATGTAGTTAGTTTGTATGTCGAACTTTTAACAGTTATTATTATTAAAAAAGTACTGTAACACTAATGATGGATTTAAAAGCTTCGCATTCAAATTGCTAAATAAACGATGACTTTTCTAAACACCTGAAGAGAGAAATCTGACATAGCTTTTGAATTTGTCCATTTGTCCAGTGCTCTTCATATAGTGACCGATGGCACAGGAACAATTTCAAATTGACAAATGTATTTTAAAATAAAACTTTTTTTTTTGTGTAACAGTGACACCAATTACGTAGTTAGGGGTGACTTGTATTTATGTCATATTATTAATTATGCTCAATTATTGTTTCATGATTCTAGTGTTTCACTGATGATACTGTGAGTCAGATTTATTTAATGATGAAAAAAGAAACATCTTGGATGAAAAGTATATGGTCCAACTTTTATGATCATAGTGACAAGATATTTCCTTGAACTTTTGAAAAAAATTCTGAACATACTGTATAAAAGTAATGTGTCTGTTATATTCATTATAAATGAAGTTCCTGCTGGGATCATTCCTGGCGTAGGGTTAGGGTTCGGTTCATGTAAAATTTTGCCACTCAATATTAGTTTATTGTTAAATAACATTTAAATAGACCTGCTTCAACAATAAATACTTACAGGCAAATATGTAAACTATAATAAAGCAGTAAGACTCACAGAGTTTTGAGATTGACAAGGCCATCAAAAGCATCTTTAGGGATGTCCGTCAAATCGTTTCCCGCTAGTCGCCTGTGAAAACAGTGAAAGCAAAACAAGCCATATGTTAAATCCTTGAAAAAAATTGCATGCCAATTTAGGTTAGAGGTAATAGCAATTACAACTATAGCTTTTACACTACACTGTATGTTATTAGAACTATCATAAAAATGTAAAAAGAGAAAAAAGGAATTATTATTACTTGTGCATGGCTTATTTAGTAATCCGGATTAAAAATATATATGTATTTAGATTGTTTAGATTTTTACCACAATGATGTTTGGTGTCATTTCCAATACGTTTTACGTACAGAATGATTAAGCTGTAATAATCATCTCCATCCATCCAAAATCCCATCTTTATTCTCTTTTTATACCATGAATGTTTATAAACACCTAGGCTGCAGATATTCAGGGTTTTTTTTTTTTTTTTTTTTTCACAAATCCACACGTCATGCTACCGTTTATCTCTACTGCCAGGTTGATTATTGTATCTAAAGGGAATTTGAAAAGAATCAACTAGAGTGGTGTAGTGGGTAATACTGTGGCCAGGTTCGAGTGATGGATTGACACGCTGTCCAGTGTGCCCAAAGTCTCCCGGGATAGACTCCAGGACCCCCGCGACCTTGTACAGGATTAGCGGTAGAGAAGATGAATGGTGCACTAGACTATTTACATATTGGCAGGCAGCACAGCGGAACAAAGTGTTTGCTGTTTGTTTACAATTATAACAAAATCATTTTCAAAAATTATATTGAAACAGGATTTTTATCAAATCTGATCAAAAATCTAATTGGCATCCAGTCATCATTATAATATTATGAGATCCCTGGTGATTCCCACCTCTATTAGCAGGCCTTAGTACCTTAGGCATTTAATTTCATTGTTATGAACTAAGAGGAACATACAACTGTAACTGATCAAATATATATTAATTATGAAGACGTGGTGCTCCAGGATCCTGACTGTATTTTTAATAAGCTTAATAATTACTGTGTGAAACGTATCGACCTAGAATCAGTCACTTGGTGCTAATCAGCGTCAGATACGGTACACATGCTAGTATCCTGTTTCACCTCTTCGAATCAGCTCTGCTCTTGGCACTTTGCTCCGGTGTTAAATTCCGCAGTGTCTCAAGAAACACGACAAGAAAGAGGCCAAGGGTCTGCTCGTACCCTGAAAACCAAAGGGTTTGCATTTTAACGCGGCCGTGACATTTGTTGCACAGAGATGTTGTATCTGGCCCGGTTCAGGGGCATCGGCAGGGGGGAAACATGAAAACATGATAATGAATAAGGGCACGCATCCAGGCGCTACTAACAAACCGGAACACTGCTTCTCCGTATGTTTCAGGGTTTCTGAGAAATCGGTCAACTTGTACGCAGAGGCAGTGGGCAGTTTGCCCTGGACAAACACAAGAGCCGAGACATTACACCTGAGCAAACACTCATGGGAGAATTTGTGCTTAATAAATCACGGCTACCTGTTCATTCTTGCTGTCGGTTTAAGGGTCAGACAGGAGAATTGAAAGAGGGTATGGTGAGGACAGACGAAGACGTATGATGGCTGGAGGGTGGGTCATTCGGTGAACCGGTCCAAAAACATTTGTGCACTCTGACCTCGATTGCTGCATTTCAGTGAACAGATTCGGTCACACTGATGCACACCGTTACTTTAAATTAGACATTAGACAAGTGTTCATGCAGAAAAGGGTTTGTTTATAAAGACATAAACACTGTTAATATGCAGCATTGACAAAACATTCTCGAAATAATTTATTCTATTGTTCTCCAGTGGTTTCTATGCTGTATTATATAAAAAGAGGTAAAAACTGTTATGTCATGTGATGTCATGGTCCACTTGTTCCATTAGAGGAAAATCAATATAAAGCTTTTCTCATGGATCACCTTTAACCTGTAATAAAACATAAAATCTATTCTGATGATAGTTGTCTCTTTTAGGATCATACTGTCCTCTAAATAATGTCCATATGGCACAAGGGCTCACTGAATAGTCTCAACCTAAATAAACACCAAAGGCAGATTTCTGACTCCATCTACAGTATGAATGATTTACGAATTAACATAATATTGACCTATAAGTTTATTAAGGTTGAGAAGGGTTTGGGGAAAGAATGACCAGAATACAACAAATCTTTCTGCTCCAGACAGCCTGAATATTTCTAATACTAGCCACTAAATCCCTATTTATTCCCATGACCCTACAGCCACGTTCCTGTCCCTGCAGTGCTCCAAAAACCTACATACCCAGTTACACCCTTAAACAGGAAAATTTATTTTAAAACGGCACGTTTTTTTTTTTTTTTTTAACACAAAATCCTATCATGTCTAACAACATCGAGGCCTTGGAAATTCTGTCGTTTATATACATAATCATGAGCCATGATCCTTAATAAGGTCGAAGCACGTAGAACTTCACATCTTTACAGTGGAGACCAAAGATAAAAAAGTAAGTAATGCCGTTAATGAAGATCTTGGGCCAAGGTAGCTCGTAGCTCGCAGCGTGCTGCAATCATTCCTGTGAAAATTCAACAAGTGGAACGTCTAACCCTTGAAAATCGAGAGATAACATTTTGCCAAATCACAGAATAAGGAGTTGCTGGTCATTAAAGGAGTTCCGGGGAGGCCAGCGCTTCAGATTTGAATCAGTCTGTATAGATATTCCTCTAGCATATTGAGAAAACGTTCTACCTTGATGGTATCCAAGCACTAGTGAAATAAGTGAGATAAGTGCATTAGTGTGGCAGGGGATTATATAGAAAAATAAAGTGAGTTTTTACTCCCATAACTTTGTTCTGTTATTCTGCACAATAAAAAGTCCCAGTTTGACTCATAAAATGGGCCATAAGGTTTTGTATAAATATTTGTGGAGTGCATGCAGGCTTCCGGCTACACTGCCATTAAAGTCAAAAGGGGATAAACCAAATACTCTGAAATTCAAGTAAATAATTAAAAGGTTCTATTTCAAGTTCTTGTCGAGAAAATAATTTGCAATGAAAATTGTTGCATTAAATTAGAACAGAACGCACAATAAAAGTCTGTTCACTGGTGCTTTCAGATTTTTGCACTCACCGTATAGTTGTTATACTCCTTTTTTAACTGTTCATATCATAGTTGCATGCAAGAAACATTTATAACCGTAACTCTTTCATGACTGAAAAAAGTCAGACAGAAACTCTGCAGTCTTTTTTTATAGAGTGAAAGTTTGAAGAGAATCAGTTTTGAAGTTGAAAAGCAATGCTTTTGTGTTCTTCCAACCACTTATGTGTTAATGTCATTATCTGGTTGAAAGAGCTACCTCCTTGCAGAGGCAAACGCTAGCCTCAAAGCTCGACCATATTGTTAACACACACTTACTTATGAATTCACGGCTGTATTAACAGCTCATGGGCTTTTCCAGTGTGTTATGCAAACCCTCACCAATCCTTTTGTACTGTTTGAGTTCTAAGCTAGAACTATTTGGTATGGCCTTGATATGAATGACCTCTGTTCTGTTTCCAGGATTTGTCTCTTGGATTAACCTTTGGCCTCGATCGCTAGTGTTTTGAACCCTGCTTGATTTACCGATACTGATATTTGGATATTTGTGATCTTGATGTGTTCGTATCAAACCTTGTGCACAATGATCCTTATTCTGCACATGCACTGATTATCAGGACATAAAATGTTCATAAAATGTTATTATGGCTGCAACAAGCAGATTGTATAGGGTTATAAACCATTCCCTTATTGCACTGATTGTATATATCCAAAATTTTGAAAGCAAAAAATGAGTGTGTGGATTTTGGGGGTTATACTCACAGCTCCTCCAGAAGGTGAAGAGCGGTGAAAGCGTTGCTGGGCAGCTGGCTGATGTTGTTCATGCTCAGATCACTACACAGAGAAAAAACATAATAATTCAGTTTGTATTGCCTGATTATCTATTTACTGACAGGTGAAAATGAATGAAGCATAAATTCTAATCGAAGTATCGAAATCTCATAATAAGTATTCAAAATCCAACTTCTTGTAAAAGAAGGAGTGCCATTAATGCCTGAATAAAATCTCAAGAATAAACACCTGCCTTTTGGTCATAGGAATTGACCCGATAGCTTGAGAAAGAAAAAAACACGTGGTCAGTATGGCTCTTCAGTTTTCCAGTGCAGATCCACACAAAGGTTGTGGAAAGGTACACACTAAAAGTTTTCCAAGGCCGGAGAACAATTAGGATTATCAAAACGAGATAACTGGGAAAGAAGGGGCTTGCTCAGAAAGGCCACCAGGAACTGAATGGCGGTATTGAAAGCCATTTCTTAGAAACGATCTGGCAAAAGAAGTGCTGTATGAAATTTGCACAAAGACACATGAATCGTCCTCAAAAAAAGTGGTAGAATGTTTCACGTCTGGCTCAGACTGCAATGGAGCGTGTTTTTATCAACAGGAATTTTAACATGACCCATGACCAGAAAGAACACTTTTCAGATTGTAAAGCATGGTGGTGGAAGCATAATGGTGTACGGATGTTTTTTTTTACATGTAAAGACTTTAGAACTTGCCAAGATTAACGATCAAAGAGGTTCTGAAGAATTAGATAATAAAAATAAAGATGATACTCTAACAAGAAATTGACCCCAAATACCAAAGCTACCATGTGGTGGCTTGCTAGGAACAAGTTAAATGTTTTAGAGTGGTCATAAAAAGCTATTAAATGTAGGTTGCTGCCCATCACTCACTTATCATCTATACCGCTTTATCCTGTGCACAGGGTCACAGAGGGCCTGGAGCCTATCCTAGGAGACATAGGGCTTAAATCCTAAGAATGGATGGGGTGCCAATCTATCGCTCATTCACACACTACAGGCAATTTAGGATTGGCAATTAGCCTATCCTGCATGAATCTGGTGGGAGAAAACCCACCAAGCAAGGGGAGAAGATGCAAACTCCATGCACACAGACCCCGAGGCCAAATTCGAACTCGGACCGTGGAGGTGTAGGGCCACAGCGCTAACCATTAAGCCACCGTGCCTTTTGCTGCCTTCAGCAAAAATATAAACAACTAGCGTCTTTAAACTAGTGTAATTCTGCTGTTAGGAGTAGGGAAGATCTGACGATTCAGGTGAAACCTACTTGTGGATAAAGCGATCTTTACGAAGTACTGACTCTGATAAGTGTGTACATATAAAAGGAGGAAATTTAAGCTTTAATTCTCTTAAATTCACTGCATTCATGTGACATGTTGGTTTCATTTAAATCCATTAAGTTTACAGTAAAATTTTCGAAAAAGTGTGTGTACATTTTCTATCTATTGTATCTAATAAAGTTTACAAGCTCTAACATGTGTTTTCTGTTTGACAAAAAAAAGATTAAAACTAAAAGGTAATATGGTTAAGTTGCTGTTTTAGGAAGAGGACCTCTTCAGAGCAGTGGACAAACAAACCCAAACTGTTGTGTGAAGAGATCTCCAGTGAAAGCACACTGAGACACCTTCAAGGAAACTGGATTGCTTCTAATCAACAATGCAGCAGCTGCATAATTAGGTTTAATGCGTAGCAGAGGGAACTTAGACGAAGCAAAAAAGAGGCAATTTCATAGCTCCTCAATGTCTTTCCCAAGGGTCTAAAGTATCCAGGCAGCAGGGGGTAGAGAGGGTGAAATAAATTACAGGGCAGCTGACTCACACAGGGCAGTGATACCTTTTCAAAGAAGCTGATGGTCGTTCTCTTCCCTTGTCTCTCTACCTCTTAGCTCTGCTGCGCAGGACTGTCTCGTCCCGAAACACAAAAGGAGGCCTTTTTGCCAGGTGGCTCAGTGCGTCTAGGTTAAGTTGTAGGATACCTATCAATCTTATCAGATGGGTAAAATTGTTAGGTACCATGCAGTCTCGTAATTCTATCAGCCTCATTCCTTTGGACCCATCATGAATAGCCCACTGGCTTGTGGAGTCGCAGTGTCTGCAAGGTACACAAAGCGGGAGAAGAACAGATAGCGGCTTTGTTTGTTTACCGTGGCTGCTCCAATTAAATGCACAGCCAAAGGAGCTCCTTGCCCTGGACGAGAAAAGAGGCCAGGTAGTTCGCCTTCCTTCGGGCTTCACGATAATGCAAAACCTTTCCCTATTAAAACTGAAGTTCGTTCTACAAACAGCTTGTGTGCCAAGCACTGCCAAACAATTATGTTTGATTGATGGCAAAATAATCATACCGGTATTTGATTACGCAACTTGAAAATCAGCCTCGGTAAAGAATAATCAAATAAAAGAGACGAATCAGGTTTCTCTGAGCGTCTTGGAGCAGAACAGCCTCCACCTGCTGCGGCAATAAACATCTGGCACCATCCTTTAATGGGATCTCTGTTTCTCTGAAAGGGGGCAATGCTGGTCAAACGTACTCGCATTAGGAAAAAAGGTAGTAAATGTCCTCCAGATGTTAAGCTTTAGATCTCTTACTGCTCATAAAATAACGCTACCAGTCAAAACCTTGGACACACCTTCTAATTCCATGGTCTTTCCTGATTTTTATTTCATTCTTCACTCTAAAACAATGCTGAAGGCGTCCAAAATATAGAATAATCTCCTTTGAACAGTTGATATTGAGATGTACCTGCTACTTATGCTCTGTAAATCCTTCATAACAACTCTAATTTGAGGTGCTTCTTGTTAATTGGTGATTTCTGAGGCTGGTGACTCTAAATGAACTTTTCTGCAGTAGAAGTCAGTTTTGTTCTTGCTTTCCTGGGAAGGTTTTCATGAGAGACAGTTTCATCATGCTGCTTGATGGATTTTGCAAATGCACTTGATAATACTGTTCTTCCAGATCAGCTGACCTTCATGTCTCCAAATTCAAATTAAAAAACGTAAATTAAAATTTTATTAG
>JAQQZT010000004.1:19657581-19679065 GCA_030068275.1 Clarias platycephalus | reverse complement strand
GTGTGTGTGTGTGTGTGTGTGTGTGTGTGTGTGTGTGTGTGTGTGTGTGGGTGTGTGTGTGTGTGGGTGTGTGTGTGGGTGTGTGTGTCAGTGTGACCTTGAGGGGACATGTGGCTAGTCCACAAGAAAAATGCAAGTAATAGTGTTTTTGTTTGTTTGTTTGTTTGTGTTTGTTTGTTTGTTTGTTTTGCTTTGGGGGATTTGTGACTATAGCTTTTAATAAATAAATAAATAAAATTCCATTAAGTCTAAAAAGGTTACTGGGGACACAACATTCCTTTGCTTCATTAATTATTGTTAGGGGAAGTGTGTGCGCATGCATGCGTGCATGCGCATGTGTGTGTGTGTGTGTGTGTGTGTGTGTGTGTGTGTACATTTGTGTGTGTTTTTGTTTGTTTATTTGTTTGTTGTTAGGGGGTGTGTGCGGATGCATGTGTGCGTGTGTGTATGTATACATATGTGTGAGTGTTTTTGTTTGTTTATTTGTTGTTTTGGTTTTAAGTAGATATGTGACTATAACTAAAAAATAATAATAAAGCCACAAGTTTCCTTTAATGTTACTGGGGACATAAGTCTACATAAATTCACTGTATTCATATTTATCAGTGAAAAGTCCCCACAATGACACTAAGACAAGTGTGTGTGTGTGTGTGTGTGTGTGTGTGTGCACGCATGTGTGTGTGATTGTCTTCAACACAGGATAATTACTGCTGGCACTAAACGTTTGTTTGTGTACTCCCAAGCTTTTAGGATTTTCTGATAATGTGAGGAAACACACCCTCAGCTCCACCTCCCCTCACTCTCTTATATAATAGAATTCTGAGTAGCGACGTCATGAAGTGAGTCCAATTGAAACACTCCTATGAATATTTCTCCTGGCCAAGAATGTCCTGGAGACTTGCTTGACAGTGCAGGGAAGGCTCTCTGGATTCCAAATTTGGTCATTTTCCACCCGTGTAACCAAAACATCGCGATGAGGTATCTTTAAACAGCACTGAATCAACGCAGCCAAGAACCACATTAAAAACACCCGTGGGACCTCGGCTTATTTATCATAAGGGAAACAGGAACACAAGTGCCCTTTTCTTCTGCGCACAATGGCTAAAGGAAGCGCTTTCATGAGG
Organism: Clarias platycephalus; assembly: GCA_030068275.1. NCBI lineage: Eukaryota > Metazoa > Chordata > Actinopteri > Siluriformes > Clariidae > Clarias > Clarias platycephalus. Next base: position 19,677,941 of record JAQQZT010000004.1, on the reverse strand, counting down.
AGATTGTGCATCGTTCTCAATATTCTACTCGGGGTAAGTCACCAAGTCTTGATGGAGATGTTTTAAATGTAACGGTTGCGCAGATTATTTTATTTTTGCTACCTTTCTATTCTTAGTTCTTAGGGGTGGTCTTGCTTCTGGTTGGAATCGTGGCAAGCACTTTTAAGATCGAGCCAGTTATAAGTGGTTACTATTGGCAGGTAAGAGCGCACCAATAAACCTGCTGCATGATTGATAGATTACAGATTCAGTTGTTTAGCTCTGTTTCTCATACAGTTTATCTTCAGAGTCATTCTGTTTTCATGTATTTAAAACAGTTGAAGAGATCGTGATCGAGTATTTATGCTGTTTTCCTTCAGGATGGGACTCAGAGTGTGCTCTTCAGCATTGGATTTGGATTGGTCACTATCCTGCTCTCCATCCTCGGAGTGTATGGAGCGTACTACGAGCATGTCTTAGCTCTTCTTTTGGTAAGTCAGTTTTTTTTTTTTTGTTTGTTTTTGCTTTCAATTTCATGCACAGTGTATGGGTGTTTAAATGAACGTGCATTAAAAGGTAAAAATCATTCTAAAATAATGTCTGTGGTCGTACACAATGATTTATGGTACTGTACATAAACTGCCCAGCCAAAAAACGTCACACACTCTAATATTTAGTTGGACCGCCTTTTGCTTTGATTACATCATTTTAATAAGCTTATGCAATGTCACAGCATTTATTACCATCCAGAGTCACATTCATTTCTCTCCAAGATCTTGTATTGATGATGGGAGAGTCAGACCACAGTGTAAAGCCTTCTCGAGCACACCCCAAAGAGTCTCAATGGGATTAAGGACTGTTGACTAAGATGTGGTGGCCGATCCATGTGTGAAAATGATGTCTTGTGCTGCCTGAACCACTCGTTCACAACTTGTACCCGATGAATCCTAGCATTGTTATCTTGGAATATGCCTGTGCCATCCATTGCTGGAAAACCCTGGTCATTCAGTATATCCAGGTAGTCAGCGTACCTCACCCATTTGGGGACATTCTGTAACGTTGCTGAACTTAGACCTGACCAACAGAAGCAACATCATCACACTCCTCCCACAGACTTGTACGGTAGGCACTGATGGGTGTGTCACTTCATCTGTCTCTTTTCTTACCCTGATGCATCCATCACTCTGAAACAGGGTAAATCTGGACTCATCAGACCACATGACCTTTTTTCAATGCTCGACAATCTATTTTTTATGCACCCTAGAAAATTCATGCTTTTTTTCCAATAAGTATCACTGATGTGTGGCTTTCTTAAGTCTACACAGCTGTTTAGTCCCAATCCCTTGAGTTCTCTTTGCACTTTGCATGTTGAAATGCTCGGCTTTTGACTATTAAACATAGCTGTAAACTTTAATGTTTTTTTTTTTTTATTTCGCCAAATAAAAAAATAAAAAAAAAAAAAATTTCATGACCATATTTCCTCCTTGAAAATGATGGTTCACTATTATCCTATATAGACAGTCCTTAACCCAAGTTTAGTACTTTCAACAATCTCCTTAGTTGTTTTCTTTGCTTGATGGAGAACAATAATTTGACTAATTTGACCCATCTAAAACTGGGTAACATCTTTCCCTGACCGCAGGATGTGTCCTCTCTCATGGTTATTTAAGAAATAAGCTACTCACTGCATCAGTTAGGGTTATATAACTTGTTGCAGCTGAACCATATTTATCCAATAATGCAGTAATTATCCAACGGAAGGCTCTTAACTATTTGCTTAATTAATTCCAGGTAGTGATTTTTCTTTTCTTTCTTTTTTTCCTTCTTTTAGCTGGGCACTGTATTACTGTAAACTTAAAAAAAAATGCTTTTATGTTAAACCTAAAAATGTGACTATGACTTTTGCTTTTGACTATTTGCTCATTTCAGATGAGTAGCTGCATGCTATTTCAAGCATTAAATTACGAGGGGTCTTCAAGTTTTGTGGATGAATGCATAAAAATCGAATGAAGGCATAAAATCGATTGACATTTACAGAAGACTTCAAATACAGTACTGTGATGAGACTCGTAGGCTGAGGTCACACTGCCCTACAATCTTAAACGGTTGTGAAAAAGATGGGAGATACAGTTTTGGAACCTATACAAAGTCATGTGTAAAGTTGTGTAGTTTGGCCCCATCCTTAGCTACAGTAAAACATTTGAATGGTATAAACGTTTTAAAGGTGAGGTGGTTCGGAGCCCAGTGCAGTCGTTCCAGTGAACATTCAGCGATTGGAACGCCTGATCCTTGAAAATCGATGGATAACTTGTCGCCAACTTGCAGAATCGATGCATCTGTCTATGGGAACTGTAAACACAATCATTCACCAACACCACTTGCACTTTACAGGAACAGGACTGGGAGTTATTGCCATATCCCCGTACAGTCCTGACCTCGCTCCAAGCCATTTCCACATGTTTGGGCCATTAAAGAAGCTCCTGGGAGGCCGGTGTTTCAGACATGAACCAGATATGGGAAATCATAGGTCTTACCTGGAAGCATTAAACTTGACCAAACGAAAACGGTCTTCAGGAAATGGCAGCCGCAGATTTGTGCACAGCTGTCCTCCAAACTCCAAAACAGCCAAACATTGTAATAAATATGCCATAAATATGTCACGAGAGTTTCAAACATCCTGTTCCTTTCAGGTCCTAATCTTAAGAAAGAGAAAATAACTCATCAAGAAAACATCAATAACTTCGACTTCTCTCTGAAGCAACATAGTGCTTATTAGTAATGCGGTCCAGTACCAGTCAAAAGTTTGGGCACAAGTTTGGATTTATTTTTCTACATTTTAGAACAATACTTTATTTTTTTCAAAACAATAAAATGACACATACGGTATTAAGTAATTAAGTAACATAACAACAACAACAACAACAACAGTCAGTTGTTATTTTAAGACACGAAGGTCAGCTGAAGGTCATCTGGAACAGTTCTTGCAAGTGCAGTATCGTCCAGTGCATTTGCAAAACCCATCAAGCTCCATGATGAAACTGTCTCTCACGAAGACCTTTCCAGGAAAGCAAGACAAAACTTACCTCTGCTTTCACATTCTAATCTAATCTGTTCTAACACTGATCACAAGTTCTGTTCTGTGATTTGTTTAAGTCTTTTGTGCTCTCCCTTTCTCTCCACAGTACAGTATATTCATGACTATTAAATTCATCGCCCTCTTGGCCCTGACTATCATAGCCATTATCAAACAGCCACAGGTATGCTGCTGGGACTCAAAGATTTTAAAACTGTACTGTATTTTCTCTGCTTTAAAGCAAGAGCAGCCCTGTCTTATCCTGAGTGTTGCTTGTGTTTGTTTAGGTAGAGAAGAAAATTGAAGACAGTTTTAGAAACATGACTTCACTATATAACACAGACGAGGTCTTCCATGACGAGCTCGACAAACTACAACGGCAGGTAAGCATTCGGTTGATAATTCTGTTGTATTTAAAATTCCAAATGAATTTAAGCCCTAAGTTTGAATAGATCATACTGTACTGTATGTGTGGTGGCCTGGGGGGAAAAAAACAGTCATTAACGATCTGATTATACGGAAGCACAGGCACTGAAACCCCGATGGGGGAGGCTAGAACAACATGGGAATGTTGAACACAAAATGTTGAACTCACCAAATGCAATAAAAACAGCAATAAAAACACATAATGATGTATATGTTTATGTATATGTTTATGTATATGACGCGTTTTCTACATTTTTTGCTCGTTCATGTTTGAATGGTCAGTTCAAATGAAATAAAATTCTGTTCATTATATTGCCTAGTTGTGATGCAAAAAGTAAATGTCCCTCTATATTGCACAATCCTGACGCCTGGATATACAGTGGAACCTCGGCATGTGAATTAAATTAGTTTCAGAGGCGAGTTCTTAAGGCAAAATTTCATATTGTGAAGCATATTTTCCCATAGGAAATAATGTAAATGCAGATAATCCGTTCCAGCCACCCAAAATATTACCAATTGTAATGACGTGGGCAGATCCGCGAGAGAACACTGTGCACTGTTTAGAACGGGCAGATCCACAGGCGGATATGATATAGATGCGTGGTTGCTAGGCGAACTTGCCACAGACGCAATCGGCGTGTTTATTTAAGGCCCACAAATATCTGTGCACATCGTGAGAACCCGGTATGGTATTATGGCCTCAAGAGCGCATCAAGCATAAAGAGAAAAGACAGAGGCAAAGACCCAACCAATGTCTAATAAGCACCCGGCGACTTAGAGAGAGAGAGACAGAGCGGCACGCAGTCCAATAGGCGTGCTCACATCGTGCTCCCTGATGTCTGATCCTATGTGTTTAATGGTGGACTTGTCCGGCAAAGGCGAGAGTTTGAGTTTTTTGCTCTCAGTTTTCCTTAGTTTCTTTTCAGTTCCCCAATTAATTCATAAACCCCAGCTATCTCAGAACGGAAAGGTCTTTCTGTGCATGTCATAAAGCACTCTTACACCCTCCTATTTCGATGACCCCCTCAAAAGCCGTGCATCAGGGATCTTATAAGTATTATTATATCCCCTGGTGCGGTACCTGCACCACGTAACACCGATATTACCAATTTTACCAACACTATACCAATATTACCAACACTCTAATCATATGTTTGCATATAAAAACAATCAAAATGTTTAGAAAAGGCATGTAAATGAAGTAAAATATGAAATAAATAAAACATTAAACCTCACTTAACCTTAATTTATGATTCCTCTTGGCAAACAGTTTTAAAAACAAAACTGAAAGTGGTTCCCTTTTCTTCTCGCTACCATCTTTGCTAACATTCTTGGGACCCATGGTGCTGTGGTGTCTTTACCAAATTTTGCATAAAATGAAAATTAAACTTTTATTTAAACATTTCATGGCTTTCATGCATGCGTGAAAATGATGCAAACAAGTTTTGAATGGCTCCCGCATGTGCACACAACTTATGCACAAGTCATACATAGAACCAACATAGGAGCAAGCCGGCGCTCGAGTCGGGCGCTTGTACCGTATGCCGAAAGTGCTCTGTATGCCGAGGGAAATTTAAACTTAAGGCTAAATTTCGTGAGATGAGGCATCCGTAAGCCGAGAGTTCACTGTATTTATTACAACATAGTGATACAAAAGAAAATACTCTGATGTGAACTATATCAGACTGATGTGAACATTAACTTAAGCTCTTGCATGATTTTATACATTGCCCCGGTTGAGAGAACTGCTTCATAAAACATTTGTTTTTGTGTGTCAGATTAGATAGCGCCTTCAATCCTTATCCATAGTCATTTTTACTCACTATAAGGTTTTATGTAACACACTCCGTCTCCCTTTTTGTTACCAGGCGGAGTGCTGTGGTCTGTTACACTACAGCGACTGGAAAGATCAGACACCTGCTTCATGTGACTGTCCTCAAAACTACACGGACAAAGAAGACAAATGTGTTGCCAGTCCACCATTTTATCAAAGCATCGAGGTATGCTTACACATGACGTGATACAATTAAACCAGGGTGCCAGGGTCAACAGGGTAACCCTAGTTAATGCCACTTACTGAGACTACAAAACTTTTGGAATAAAGTATTCAGTATATTTGTACATTGGAAATATATGATTATCATTATCAGGAGTTGGTACATTTTTGGGTCAGTTGGATTTCAGTCTGTCAAGTGTTTGAGTTGCAGGATTGCAGTTTGACGAACCTCTGTTGCTGTTTTCTTTATGCAGGAAAAGAAGAACCCTGGCACTAACCCCAAGACAAATCAGAAACCGATGCGCTATGTTTATAAGGCGGTAAGAGCTTAAAGATACTTTTGCAGATTCTCCCATCATCCTCGTGTGCAAAAAATAAATAAATAAATTCCAAGAGGAACTTAACTTCGTCTTGTCTTCATCAGAATTGCAGCCCGGTCTTAATGAAACATGTGAAGAACACCTTGAGGATCCTGTTCGGAATAGTCTTCACCTTAGCAACTATCATGGTGAGACAAGAATATATTATAGAAAGAAAGAAAAAAAACCACTGTAGTGAATTTATTTATTTAATTTGCAGAATAACATGCTAATCTGGATTTGATTTATATCTCCTATCAGCTGGCTGCTGTGATTGTGGCCATGCTCCTGTGGCATAAAATCAACACGCGGTCGTCAGTCGCGGGCATCTCACACGACGATGACAGAACCAAGTATGAGCTCCAGCCACACAAAATGGCCTGATATGCTTGTCATCCTTAAAGTGATCCTCATCAGGAGAAAGCTGTATAACCTCAAGAAAATGTCTTTCTACAGTATATGTCTGTATATGTTTCCAGTAACATATCAGTTCCAGTTATCTACAGGTCAAATCAAGCCTCATGCTCTATTCGCTAGCTAGTGATAGATGCCTCATATTTATGGGTTTTAATTCAGGACAGTTGTGTTGTGTATTTATTTGACCAAATATGTCTGTTATGTCTTCACTAAGGATATGTTTCAATAAGAAAGAAAGAAAGAAAGAAAGAAAGAAAGAAAGAAAGAAAGAAAGAAAGAAAGACAATGGGGATAAAATGATAGAATGTAAAAGTGTATCTATTTAGGAAGCACCAAACAAAAAATGTCAGTCGTTTATAATTGTTCTGCTTTAAATCCAGTTTTCAACAAGTCAGCATATACACCGATCAGCCATAACATTACGACCACTGAACCGAACAACACTGATCATCAACTATAAACCAGAAAGTAAAGAGCCCAAGATTGCCGACCCGGCCTCCAAACTCCCCAGATCCCAATCCAATCAAGCACCAATAGGATGCTCCAGTCAAACAACCCAGAACCAAGGCAGCCCCACCCCACAACCGATAGCACCCAAAGGATCTGCTGCCATCATTAATGTTATGCTGATCGATGTAGAGTAGAACAGAACATTAAGGGATAAAAATAACCAGAAAATTAAGTGTTTGTCATTAGTGCAGCGGCAAAGTGATAACATGAGCAGGGCAGTGGTGGCCTAAATGGTTAAGGCTGTTGGTTACTGGGTTACTGGTTGGAAGGTCGAGCCCCAGCACCACCAAGTTTCCACTGTTGAGCCCTTGAGCAAGGCCTTTAACCCTATCTGCTCCAGGTGCCCTGTAACCTGTCTGACCCCAGCTTCCTAACTGAAATATGCGGGGAAAAAATATTTTCACTGTGCTTTAAAGTACATGTGACCAAATATTTAAAAACAATATTGATTCGCTAAGAACAAAAGTGGGAGGATTCAGGGCGCACAGAGCTGCGCCCCAAGGATGATCTGAAAAAATCCAATTTAAAGCTCAACCTCAAATCACATGCTTTTCAAAAATGTACGTGCCTACATAGACACTTGTTTGTCCGCCGCCCCGCGTACACGAACACAAATGAACGTAATACAGTTTAGATTTTTTATTTTAATTGTAAATAAATTATATTAAGAAATACAGCAGAATATTGTGACTAAATGACTTTATCAAAATAAATAATTATTATGTTAAATAATTACCTCTTAAAGTAGCATTCTTCTCTGCCTAACTTTAAGGGGGCGGCGCCCCAGCACCCCTTATTGACCGACCGCCACTGGTCATACCGTAAGAATAACATGACCTTTATAGTGATAATATAACAGCCTCAAGTGGTTCACACAACGTACCATAATAGACCATTTATAGACCGATTACTCAACAGTGGTAACAACATGAAAAAAAGAAAAAGCCCCCTGAGACACATTAACTATGTTTATACTGAAATATTTGTGAAACGTCAGTGATGCTGGTCCTAATTCTGGGTCGCTGTGAGAAGTTAGAGGTTGTTTGACTGTTGAGGTCATCACTCGCTCAAACCTCAAATGCAATCGCAATGTGTGTGTGTGTGTGTGTGTGTGTATGTGTGTGTATATGTGTAGAGGATAGAGGATTGTCTTTAAAGTATAGCTCATTTTTTTAAAAGACAAAAAAGCACATTTTTAGACAACAGGGGAAAAAATCCTGGCAAACAAAAGGTTTTTTTTTGTTTTAGTTTTTTTGGTAAATCGTCCTGGCTTAAGGTTTTGCTAAGTATTCTACTGATACTCAGAAAATATTTTACTTTTAATCTTCTTATTGATAACTAAATTATATAATAAAAAAAAGAGGCATATAGTATATAAATTATTTATTTATATTTGTCCATCAGCGTAATCAGAGTGATGTGAGATGTTAAACAGTGCAAAGAAACTACTTCAAAGCACAAGAAAACCTGTCCCTGTCCTGTCTTTATCCTATTTTGTATCACAGTTTGTAAATGATCGTTAATAAATCATGGAAAATGTGCTCATTATCTAGTAAGTACCATGTACGTAGGTCTCTGGTGAACCGGATTAATTTATTTGACAATTTAAAATACTTTGACCAAATATGGAAACAGTTCAGATGGAAGGAATGTTGTCTGTGGGATCAGCTGGACCGGGAAAATAAAATTCGTTATTAAAACTGTTTTGTTTAAACAGGACAGATACTGTAAGAGTGTGTATGTCCCATATACAGAGAGTTTTAAATGCATTTTGCTTGGCACTATTGATTTCCTGACACTGTTTGAGAGACACATTAGCTATCATTAAGAGAAATAAATAACAACTGCTGTCATTATTGTATAAACATTATGAGGGAAAATGTTAATAATCTGTATGCACACATGGTTATAAATACTTTTATAAAGAGCTGACTTTGCCTTTGTGCTTTTTGTCTGGCAGTGAATTCTACTCTGCTGCAGTTAAGATCGATGTCCAAATATTTCTTTTTAAAGAGCAAATAATATGAAGCTTCTGAGGTGTCCAAAAATGGTACATGTGGCATATGGTAGCTCATTAATCAGCACCTTGAGATTGAGACTTTTGTTTTGAATCATTAATCAAAGGACACAGATTTCATGCAATAAGGTAGCAATAAGCACAGACATGATTTTTATGCTGAAAAAAAATTAGGTTTAATCACAAGTTTGTTTTTGAAGATGCTTTGAGCAAGGTTAGGGGGGAAAAATAATATACAGTAGTGATCGTTTTTCTTTCAGCATCACTTCCAAGATGTAAAGGGAATAATTTACCCTAATTAAGCAACATCACATGCGAGAGAGTGCTGTTGTGCTGAATATCTGCACGGCTGTGAAGCAAGTGTAGGGACGAGAGCACAGACCATGTACTGAAGATATCAGAGCCATGCTGATATTCAGTACAACAGCACAACCTGAAGTGACATTGCTTTCATACAAACAACCATTACAAACACCACTGTCAACAGATTATGATTTGTTTTGTTTATTTAACCAGTTATTTTGCTCCACCAATACATATCCTTCCATGACTGGCGGAACTAACTAACCACGACTGGAGCAGCTGGCAACCAACGGTTCATGACTGACAGTTAGTGGAATTAAGAGGGGTAAATGTAGTTTTCAATTCTTATTTAATTCTTGCAAAACGTGGTGAAGAGAATAAAGAATAAAGGTGGTGAACAGTCGTGAGAATGAGATTAGGAGATTTACTTTATCAGCTAACTTCTGGTCTCAGGGGTTGAATCCGCAAATAGCGTACAAGGCAAAGCTAGTGAACTATGTGGGGTGTACAATCACTTGATCTACACACCAAGTAGTGCCTTTAATCAGCCTTGTGTTAGAAGCTAGTTAGCTTTGTACTGTAGCTCATGTTAGTGAACAGCACAACATGGAGAGCTGTTTAAGATGACAATCCATTAAGAGGTGTGTTCTTGCTGAAAATGCTCCTGTGACTGGTTTTAAAAGTGGGTTTCAGCATATACTGTAGGTGCTTTCTCCTCATTATTGCTGACAGAACAGACTTATCTCCACCCATTTAGTCTAATTAACCAGTTTAGAACATCTGTGATGCGGAGTGATACATATCTGCACATCCCAGTGCTGTTACCATCAATTATCACCACTTATGGATTGTTTTTCTGCCAGATTACTCAACTGGAACTAACTGATAGATGGATTAACTAATATCCTTTTGAAGTATTTCTTAGATTAGTTTCCTCACTCCACTGTAAAGATCACAATTGTTTTTGGATAATCTGGTAAAGATCAGTGCTCTAGGTAATATCTCAAAACATTTCTGCAGAAGAAAAATTTCCTGCAGAAGCATCAAAATAACTCAGGATGAGGCTGAACCTCAAACCTGGACATCTGGTTCTCATTGGTAACAAAAATGCATCACAGAATTCCTGGCTGATTGGAAGATTCTTGTGAAGTGTCTGAGATTCCAGAGGTCTGGACTTCTTTTGAAAGAAAAAAATGCTGCCGGTTATGTTTAATTAAAATTTCTAAAATATAAAAAAGAATAATTGTATATTTATAACATTGATAGTTATTGATTGATTGATTGATTGATTGATTGATTGATTGATTGATTGCTTCCAGATCAATATAAAATCAAACTTGTATTTTTAATATGAGTGGTACTGAATTAAAGTTTAAGAATGTCCGGTCAATAACATTTACTTTGAGTCATGGTCCGAATTTCATATTTGTGTTGTGATTCAGCTCTCCATACAGTATATGCAGTATAAGTTTATCAATAGGCAATTTAACATTTCCATAGCATTTTAATATCAGTTTATTGTCAGTTTTCAGCAATTACATTAAACCTGTGGACAACTTGATGGACAACTTTGATGTCCTTGTATATTTACTTATGTTTGTTTGGAATAAAAACAACAATTTTTCATCAATCTTTAGTGAATCTTCATTTGCATGCTGCGGAACTGTAAATGAATTTTACAGTTTGCTCCATCATACTGGGCTCTCAGTTCAGGTATTTTAAATGATCTCATATTTTTGCTCTAACGACCAGTGTTTTGTCTCAGAGTGATGTTTCACACAACTGCTTTTATTAACGCCATGGTTTTGGAACATATTAAACAAATTGGTTTTAAACTTCCCGCAGGAAGAATAAACATACTTTAATCTGTCCATTCATCTTTAAAGGTTTAGTTTGCATGATCCACTTTCCTTCTCTTGGAGTAAGTCATACTGTGTCACCCTTTCGATTTTGTTTCTTCCGCACATTCTGTCTGTACACAGTACACTATGCCGTTGATTGGCTCTGTTGAGTGACACGTATAGCCACGGCCACCTCAAGAGAAAAAGCAATAAATTACTGCTATATTAATTATTCTCATTTATCAGAAAAGCATCAAGGTCTGGATAGAACAGTCACTCGGTCCAGATCCAGTCCGCGGTCCACCATTTAGTGATGTCAGGTCTAGTATGTTCCCATAATAAGGCAAAAGTCTCCTTCAGTAACCTTATCAATTGGTAACCTCAACAGAATGGACTTTATGTTAACTTTTTCTGTTATATAATTGCACTTTATACCTTACGTATTTATAAGGATGGGTTCCTTTTTGAGTTTGGTTTTCTCATGAAATTTCAGGAATTTTTTCCTTGCCACAGTCGCCTCTGGTCTCTTCATGTAAACAGATACTGTAAATGTACTGTATAAATCTAAACATTTTTGATGTACATATATTCCATTTATATTCAAGTTAATTCAAAATATTCAGTACATAACCTGGAAGCACAGTGGTGTAGTGTTTAGCACTGACGCCTTGCACCTCCAGTGTCCGGGTTTAATTCCCACTTCGGGTCTGTGTGCATGGAGTGGGCATGTTCTTCCCGTGCTTGGTGGGTTTCCTCCGGGTTCTCCGGTTTCCTCCCACAGTCCAAAGACATGCTTAGGTTAATCGCTGTTCCCAAATTGCCTGGGGTTTGTGATTGATCGTGTGAGTGTATGTGAGTGTGCCCTGCGATAGATTGGCACTCCATTCAGGGTGTACACCATCTCGTGCCCTAAGTCTCCTGGGATAAGCTCTAGGCCCTCCGTGACCCTGTATACAGGTCATCGTACGGTATAGACGATGACTCAGCAAGTACATAACACACTGTATTATTCTCACTCACTCACTCACTCATCTTCTATACCGCTTAATCCTGTATTCAGGGTGGCGGGGGGCCTGGAGCCTATCCCAGGAGAGGTAGGGCACGAGGCGGGGTACACCCTGAACAGGGCACACACTGTATTATTCTGACCAGAACAAAGTTATTATTAAAAGTGTGTGAGTTCCTAATACACACCTTGTTTTGTACGTGACACATTGACAGTCTTTTAGCAAACATGTGCACAAACATCTGCTTAAGATAAACATTCCGTGCGGTTTAGTTCCTGAAACACTGATTTTATTCATACTTGAGTGAATGTGTACGGTATGCGTTAGCCACGCCCACAAAACTCCATAAAAGGTAAAAGCCGACAGAGGGCTGGAAACATGAAATGCCTACTAAATTATTATCATTTTTATAAAAAAAAAATAATAATAAAAAAAAAACAACAAAAAACAACAAAAACTCAAATCTGGAGCTGCTAAAGATAAACCACAGTTACGCGTACACGTATGTCATTCAGGAGTAACGAGGACACATTTATGAGAAATATGTTTATTAAAAGCACAGCGATGGCGGTTATGTTCTCCGGACCGCCAGGTGGCGCTGATGACGCTGCGTGTTAAGCGCTCCTTCCGCGTTCCACTTCCGGTGGTGTTGAAAATGGCGGCGTCCGTACGCACACTGTCCGGTGTAGGACTTCTGTCAAAGGCGGTACAAACTCTCTCCCTAAAGGTACATCAGTCTGTGGAGTTACTGAGTGAGACACCCTGCTGTAAGGTTATGGTGTTGTTTGTGTGCGTCGTGACGGGACTTAGTGTGTTGTAAAGTGAAGTATAAAGTCTGACTAGTGCTGTGTGTGTGTGTGTGTGTGTGTGTGTGTGTGTGTGTGTCTCAGGCTGCTGTCCCGCGGTGTGTGTCCACAACTCCTCCATGTCCCGCTTCATCACGGTATGTCTTATATCATCCCCAAGTCACTCTTCATAAACAGGAGACTCTCAGGGATATGCACTGTTCTACACGGGTCTCTGCATGTGTTCCTATTAAAATTGACACTGAGAGTAGATTAATAAATACTACAATGTCAAAAGTAAATATAAATAATGGTGAGATATAAAGCTAGAAATAAACTCCTGGGCCTCACACTTTGTGCTCTTTCAAGCTTTGATTCTCATTAGTCATTAATTTACACATTATGATTTTGGACGTAATACGAGGGTGAGTCAAATTATCCTCACCCTGGTTATATTAAAAGCCTGCGCGGTTCTGATTATCAGCGCTTTCCGTTCAAGGCTACTCAGTCCACTCCGTCCCAGTCACTGCTGTGCAGGTGTGGACGTGTTACGTCAGTTTGTTTGTAACTGCGGTGTGAGCAAATATGGATGCCTCACGTGTGATTTGTGCAAAATGTCTACAGGAAAAACTCACTGAAGAGCATAAACAGAAGCATTTGGATATCTTCAAACAAAATTTGGAGTGATAATCTAATAAGGAAGGTGAAAGTTTCTTAAAGAGAATCATTACTGGTGACGAGACACGGATTCATCACTACGAGTCTAAGAGTAAATGGCAAAGTATGGAATGGAAACATCCTCAGACCGAGAAAAAGTCAACCATCAGCTGGAAAATTAATCTGGGATTCTCAACGGCCAGTCTTAAAACATTATCAGGAAAAAGATTAAATAATCAACAGCGCTCGTTAATGAGTGAGACGCTTATTGAAGAGCAGAAGCCTAAACTTTGGATCAAACACAGAGGACTGATATCCAGGGGCTTTGTAAAGTCGCGTGGGGATGCAAGTCATCTGTACACTTCTGCCCACACTGTCGACACACAAACTCCCTAGAGTCCTGATGTCGCTCCATCAGACTTTCACCTGTTTGGTCCCCTGAAAGCAGCCCTACGAGGATGAAGATTTACTTCTGATGAAGTGGAGACAGTGGTGTAGTCATGGCTCGCAGCTCAGAATAAACCATTTTGTAATGAGGGAATATTAAAGCTTGTTGGCAGATGGAGAAGGCGTATTGAAAATCAAGGAGATTGTTTTCTTTTGTAAAAGTTAGCTAAAATAAATTCTACAGCCAGAGTGCGGATCATTTTTGACTCACCCTTGTAATGAATACAGCTTTGTATATCCTCAAAAGACTGTAAGCTGAAGGATTTACATAAACGGTGAGTAATGTTCTGAGTGTCTGTTTTTTTTTTTTTTTTTTAAGACACCGGATTAATGTGACTCCTGCAGCCTTCCTGAGCACCGCAAATGTTCCTACGTCACACTCTTCTCCTGTAAGTCCCAAGTACATGATCATTTATAACATGTAGCTGTTGCATTAGTACCTTTCATTATAAACTCTCAGGATCGCGGTTGTTCTATCTATATTGTGCAGTGATCACTGTTGGATGAATTTCTCCCTGTTTGCCGTAGATCACAGTAACGGACGAGCCGGACACGCTGTATCGGAAGCTGACCGTGTTGGTTAAAGGTCACGATAAGACGGTTCTGGACAGTTATGAGTTTTTTGCCACGTTGGCAGCCCAGGAGCTCGGCTTAAGCCTGACTAAAGTGTGAGTATCTTGGAGTAATTAAGGGTGTTTTCACATTGGGGCCCCAGGAATCATTTTCGAGAACACTTGACCCAAAAGTCTGGTTCATTTCGATCAGTGAGAACACAATAGTTCTGCGCTCTGGAACCCTACCTGAGTCCAATGGGAAAGATCGCTGTTTAGACGTGACGTCATCAATGCCGTCAATTCTCTTCTTCTTAGGTGTTTAATGGCAGCTCACAAACCAAATGAGTGCATACTGCCACCTGCTGTATCGGAGATTGTAAATGCGTAAGCGTAGCCGAGAACAGAGAGCAAACCATCATGTAACCGCTTGTCAGCGAGAGCTTGGGAAGGGGGAGTGATTGTCCCTGGGCACGGCACAAATCAATCATGTGAAAATGCCTCATGCATGCTTCTTCTACTTGCATTTATTAACAGTTTTGAACCGCCGAGGAACATCGAGAGGCTCACACTCCTGAAGTCGGTGCACATTTTCAAGAAACACAGAGTCCAGTATGAAATGAGGACACACTACAGAGCCATCGAGGTGAGCTGGGGGGGTTATAATGTAGTATGGAACTATAGGAGAACAATAGTCCTTTTTCTTTTCAGTGATGAACTAGTGTTCAGTCCATGAACAAGGCTGTGTGTGTGTGTTTGTGTGCGTGATTAAGATTGACAGAATAACAGGATCCACTGCACAGGCGTATCTGGAGTACATCCAGCGCAACCTGCCTGAGGGAGTGGCCATGGAGGTCACCAAGGTAACGATTCTAAAGCTATATAAGAAATGTAACAGCTCTGTCTAGACTAGACAAGCGTCTAGAAAGGTGTGAATTTGGTTTCATATGATTGGTGTATTTATGAGTCTGGACAAAATAAAAGGCAGAACTATTACTTATTTATTTATTTAGAAAGAACATTTCTCTGTTTACTTGGAGCTGGATGACTGTGGATTGCAGTAGAGCTGGACACTGTTATTCCATTAGGGGGCAGAGTAGAGTAATGAACACCAAGCTTAGCTACTGCCCAAATGTAACTAAAGATACGCAGTTCTTCTTTTGGAAAGCACATAATCGACATTGAAACCTGGTCTGTTTCTGCATTCACAGCGACAGGAGTGAATACAGGTGTAGATTTATAGCATATGATTCCAATTGAATCACTTCTGATTCCAGTTTGATCGGAATCAAATCCGTCTGATTTAATCTGTCAGATTGAGTGCAGTGCTGATTCATTGAATCCAATCTATGAGGTGTATGAGAAAGCATCCTGTGCTTGGTCGTCTGGACGTTTTTGCACTGCATCATATAAAAAAAAAGTCTTAGCTTTACAGTACGAAAAAACCTGTATAGATTTGAGAAGTTGTGTGTACGCAACTTCCATGTATTTTACCATGATATTTTATAACTTTTTCTCACTGCCTACTTAAATTACCACCTCTGATTTAGAAGCACCTTATTTGAATTTTTTTTTTTTTTGTGCTGAATCTGGATTTCATTTCAATGAGTCGTTTTTCCTCATTCTCTTTTTCAGTGTTCTATCAATCAATCCTAAAATGCATGTAAATGAAAGTATATCTGTTTGTTTGTTTGGTCTTGTTTAGCTAGCGCTTCATGCTTACGACATTCTTATGACATGTCCTGGGTTAAATTATTATATTATCAAGCAGAGAAAACAACCAAGGAAATTTTAAATTACTGGAACTGTTAAGAACCCACTGACTGTGATGTATTTATTTATTTTTGTAAATTTCTGCCTCCAGACTGCTATAGAGAAAGTTCCAGAACATATTCAGACACCCATCTGGGATAAGGAGAGCCAACAGGAAACCAGCTAATGAGGACCTGTTTACTCCAAGGCTTTACAAACATTACAGTGTACTAGAGAGGAAGAAAACAGGACTCTCATCTCACATTATTTCATTATTTTCACATGTTTAAGAATATAAATGTGTCTAGTTCTGTGTATTTATAAGTCTAAGCCATGACTTAAAATAATATAAAAAATGAAAGATTTCATGTGGCTCTGTTTTTTTTACTTTATACATGTTCTGTATAAAGACACATGTGTTTTTCATGTTTAAAATAAAACAATGTTCTTATGGTCAATATTGTAATTACAAAGGGAACAAGAAACAGATGAAGAAAAATGTGAGAATGAGCCATAAATGTTTGTTTTTTTTTTTTTACTACTTAAAAAAAAAAATATATATATATATATATATAGCAAAAAACAATGGATGGTCATACAGTTGAAATGTAGCAAATTTGTACAATTGTTCATTAATCCAATATTTCTTGCCATTAAAAACTGCAGAAAAACCCAAATTCACATAAATAAGTGAATAATTTACCTTAAATCCTGACCTTGCATTACAAGTTTGTGGGTGAAGTTCCTTGTAGGTGCAGAAGACTAATAACACACATGATCCTTAAAAAACCTTTAATGTCGCAATGTAGATTAGTAGTTAGAAAAGAATTGACTTCACGCTTTGTATTGTACAGGTATGGATGTTTATTAAGGTTTATATGAGAAAAAAATAATGTAAGCTTAAATGAAAATCCTTAAAACAACCTTCAGTAAAATGGAGCACAGCAGCAGCTCATGACTGTACATGTTGGTGGGGCAGGAAAACAGTAATGATGTTAGTCATAACATACAGCCTCTGTAAGATTGATTGGAAGGTTTATCCCGTACGCTAAAGGCTTAACTAACGATTTACATTGACTTTGAGAACAAGAGGACGAAAAGAAGCCTTAAAGCCAGCACCCCACTGACAAAGATTTACAAAGAATCAAATAATACAACTTAGAATCTTAGAACTCTGGCACCTTGCAAATTCTAACGTAAATTGTGAAGAACCTAAGCTAAGGATTTCTAAGGATTTGAGGTGATCCTGAAGTCTCTGGTTGCTGATAATGGCACTCCAAAGACATTACCATCACACAGCTAGCTAGATATGAGTCTAGCTTAAACTTCCCATCTATTATTATTAATAATATACTATTTTACTTTTCCTGAAGCGTGTATAAATTATTTTGGCTGACTCGCTCTCTAATTAATTTAATTTATATGTATGTATGGAAAGATACCTTGAAAACTTTGAAAAACTTCATGTGGTGTTTACTCTGGTTATCTTTGTCTTTAAGTGTGACAAATACTAATTCAGGAAGGGTCCAATACTTTTTCACAGCACTATATTTGATTCAGTAAAGTTCTGCGACAATGACCATTGTTAAAAATTCTATATTAATTAACTTAAAAATAAAAACGAAACAACTAGTTGTAATAGAATGAATATGATTATAGACTTAGTGATTAGTCTATAATCATATTAGTGATTATTCTGATAACTATCTTGCATAGTGAACACTTGCACACTTGAAAGTGGTCATTACAATTCCCACAAAATTGAAAACATTGAATAAAGTTGTAGACCAGCATCTTTTTTATGGACAAGATGTCACTAATGAATCTACTATCTACAATATAAAGGTGTCTTTACCAGCACAAGCATGAAAGTCGTATGTGAGTTACTCAACGTTACTAGATACTTTTTAAAAAGTCTATACAGTAAAGCTGACAGTTTGGCTAAAATGTGCAGAAAGAAAAAAAAAATACACACAATTAACAAAACACTATAAACCCACTATAATACACAATCTAAAAAACTGAATTTTTGTTGTTGTTGTGACGAACATCTGAGCACTTTAATAAGCGGATGGTTTCTAGCTGATGAATATTAACAGTCATGGTGGTTGAGTAACTGCTGAATTAATATCTTGTTAGAAATAATCTTATTAATATATCAATATCAATGCATTTTTCTACAGTAAATCCAGGCACACTTGTGTCTCATGCCTGTGTTAAGAGAAGGACACGTAGCAAGGGGTCACCTGTAAGGGTTTTTCACAGTACAGAACTTTCCATACAATCAATTGTAACCTTATACGCCTGTTTGGAATTTAATAGATTTCATCTAAAATGGTAATTGTATGAAGTAAAACTTTAGAATCTCACAATCTAGTGAAGTTCACACCCAGCCTCTGTGCTCTACCTGTTAGCAAACAAGAAATACATGCCTTTTTATCACACGGATCCTTTCTCTTACTTTATACTGTGTGCGAGTTTGTGAAGTAACCGATGTGTCTGTCTCATGGTGCTTATATGACAAAGAGACCTGGGTATGGGGTTTGAGGACATTGTTGGACACAAAGATGACTCACCTTGGTTATTGGGGAAGGGGATGGGGAGCGAGTCACGGCACGTCGTCGGGGCAGAGGGAAGAGAGCGGGGTTGAGTCTCCTTCCGCCATGTCCCAGTGCCTTCCGAAAGGGTGACTAAGTCCCCCTTCTGGGGACAACAACAGTCAGTCCAGCAGCAACAGCACACACGCTGGCAGAAGCAGCAAAGCTAGCAGAAGTGAAAGCACTCGACTCTCAGAGAAAGCGAGAGTAGAGGCGAGTGAAAGAACTGAAGAAAGGTGCGACACCTGTCGACAGACGCTTTGCCATCGGTGGAATTCTAAGAAGGGGATTACACTTCGTTTCTTTGTATGAATGTATTTCTACGCATAATTTTAGCGCTTAATCGTCTGCAAAATGTAATTACCTCACGAAGAGTGCATCATCCACATGTTATAAGTTAAGTGTGCTTTTATGCTGCATTTCTCACAATCTTGAATAACATACATCAATCAGACATAACATTAAAACCACCTATATGATATAATGTACCTTGTGAACCTTGTGCCACTGTAACAGCTCTGACCCATCGAGGCCTGGACTCCCACAAGACCTCGAAGGTGTGCTTTAGTATCTGTCACCAATATATTAGGAAATCACCTGACAAGGAGTAGCCTCCATGGATCGGACTGCCTGGTCTGTGGCTATGTGCATGTGCATCTGTGACCCTGATGTACTTCCTTTAGTACATGCTAAACACCACATACTGTGAACACCTCACAAGATCTGCTCTTTTGGAGCTTCTCAATCTGGCCCTTGTTCAAGTCACACAGATTCTTACACTTGTCCATTTTTCCTGCTTTCAACACGTCAACTTCAACTACAGACTCTTCACTTGCTGCTTAATATATCCCACCCTGTAACAGCTAGGTGCTGCTGTAACAAGATAACCAATGTTATAAATATCCTCTCTCAGTGGTTTTAATGTTATGGCTGATGGGTGTATGTATGTGGCATACAATGCATATACTCAAAAGTCATAACTAGGACAGAGCTAAAGCAAATCTTACTTTACACAAGACTATATAAATGCTCATATAAGTGGACTTGTAAAAAGAAAAAAAAAAGTATACATTTCAATTTATTTACATTCCTTTTTTGGTATTATTTTAAATTCCTTAAAACATGTGTGCAGTCTGTCTGAACTGAATGAAGTGCTCCTTCCCGAGGACGTTTCCATCACCAAAGATATTGCACCTTTGCATACATTGTCATGCCCTTCAGCAGGCTTTAATCAAAGAATAGATAAATGAAAGGCTTAAATAACAGACAGTGTTGTTCTTATGACGTGCATGCCCCCCAAAACCTAATTTCTCTGAAATTAGTCTATGCTTCAATGAAGTGAAAAAGGAAAAAAAAGAAAGAGAGAGAGAAGAAAGAAAGAAATCCTGTGTATTATGGACTCATGCAATTAAATATTCTTTTTTGATTTTTTTTACAAAAAGTCTTGGGGAAATACATATTTTTTTCTAGATATCAGCGTCCATTTTTTTCATTCATACTGTTTACTCCATAGTTTAGTAGATGGACATTTAAATACAACTTTATTAATCCCAGAGGGAAATTGCTCAATTAGGAAACTGGGGTCAGAGCGCAGGGTCAGGCAGCCAGCTTAGGAGCAGCGCCCCCTGGAGCAGATAGGGTTA
>JAQQZT010000004.1:19634889-19657481 GCA_030068275.1 Clarias platycephalus | reverse complement strand
TGGGGTTCGAACCCCCGACCTTCCGATCAGTAACCCAGTAACCCACAGCCTTAACCAACTGAGCCACCACTGCCCCATTTATGTACTGTGTTTAAATAAACAGGAACAAAAAGAGTGATTTTGTTTTAACTTTATTTTGACTATATCCAAAGCTGCTAACTTATCTCCCGTTTACACAATTCTCACAAATCCACAGTTACACAGTTACAGTGTGTAAAATGACGGTCATAAAAAGAACATTTTAACTGCATAATGTCAATTTAGTCACCTAAAGACAAATAGAAAGAGATTTTCCAGCAATGATTCCACTTTACGTAAAATATCTGCACAATCATTAAATAAATTTAAATAAAAAGACTCTACTGTACAACTTTCATAATACTGTGTAGTATGAAAAGAAACTATATACATTGAACAAAAGGATATGTCTGTAAGGTCCAAGGAGTCTTGAAAATGAAACTACATTTACATTAGGGCTAATGAGTTTCTCTCTCATTCCTTCAAATGTACTTTAAAAAAATCATTTTCCTGAAAAAAAAAAAGTCGATTAAGGCTTACAGGGTTAGCACCACGCAAACTAAATGCTCATTTATACAATTAGAAAAATTAAAACACAAGCCACTGGTTAGGTTTATCACAGAACAGGTTATATTTGTGCCTTTTTCACATTCCTTTTAAATACACTGAATAGCTTTTTTTTTTTTTCTAGTATTTTAGTATTCTAGTATTTTCTAGAACTTTTCTAGTAGTCACTGGTTACATCCTGGTGGTAATATTCAGAACTGCTTTCTTTTTTTTCGCAATAAGTCTAAGCTGCTTTAAAACCTCCAGCCAGCAGGGGGCCCCGGCCAACGCTGACCTCTGCCAGGAGGCAGATGGGGAGGAGGAAGAGGAGGTGGTCCATTGTGGTAGCTGCGTGAAAGGATAGAATTATTCATTTGGTTTCTTGGTCCCTGGCTACAAAAAAGGGCCCCTGCTGTATTAAAAAATAATTTTATTATTATTATTATTACTATTATAACTATTGTTATTCTTCACGGCAGCTAGAACAGTTTCATTTGTTGGTCTGAATGCAATGGCGTTTTCACTTTAAACGCCATTGCTGCACTATACTTTTTGGAGCACATCAAAATGTTACATTTAGAAAGACGTGGAGCCAAATGAGTGCGAAAGGGCAGGAAAGGAAAAGGAGGAAATGATGGTTCAAAATGAGAAAAAGAAAAGATTGTTCTTACCCTCGTGGGTGAAAGTGGCGATGGGAGCCAACGGGCATCATGCCTCGTCCTCGTGGACGTCGAGGAAACTCTCTGAAAGGAGAATGCCCAGGTGGGGGTGGTGGAGGTGGTGGACGTGGACCATGCCTGTAAGACAAGTGTTCGCTGTTCTTCAGGACTGCACTACACATGACAGCACTGCACATGTCTCACCTGTTAAAGCGCCTCTTACTGAAGGAGCAACTGCATTAACTATTGGTATGCTGTCCTCAGCTGGTTGCTAGGTTGTTTCTATGCTATTTCAAATGTTTGCTATTGTGTTGATAGGTGGTTGCTATTCTTTCCAATTGGTTACTAGGGCGTTGCCTGGAGGTCAGTATACTATTTCAATTGGTTGCTAGGGTGTTGCTAGGTGGTTAGTATTCTATTTCAATTGGTTACTAGAGCGAAGCTGCGTGGTTGCTATGCTATTTCACCTGGTTGCTATGGTGTTGCTTGGTTGCTATGCTTTTTCCACTGGTTGCTATGGTGTTACTAGGTGGTTGATATCCTATTCCAACTTGTTGGTATAGTGTTGCTAGTTGGTTGCTATGGTATTCCACCTGGTTGCTAGCCTGGTTGAAATGTTGCTAAAGTGTTATTAGGTGGTTGCTGTACTATTTCATCTGGTTGCTAGGTCATTGCTAGGTGCTTGCTATGGTATTTCAACTGGTTGCTAAGGTGTTGCTAGGTGGTTGATGTGTATTTCAGTTGGTTGCTAGGGTATTCCTAAGTGATTGCTATACTTTTCCACCTAGTTGCTAGGCTGTAGCAATGTGGTTGCTATGGAAACCCAATTTTTGCTAGTATTTTGCTTTATGCTATAACTAATGATCACCAGAGTGTTGGTTGTTGGTTGATATAGTACAACAGTTGTTTGATAGATGGTTGCTGTGATGTTGCTAGGTGATTTCTCTGGAATCCCTCTGGTTGCTGGTGTTTTGCTAGATGGTGGTTATATTATACCAAATGGTTGCTAGGGTGTTGCTTGGTGGTTGCTAGGCTATACCCCCTGGATGCTGTTGTGTTGCTGGCTTGTTGCTATGGTATACCATGTGGTTGCTAGGGCATGTCTAGGTGGTTACTATGGTATTTCTGTGCACTTTGGCCGTTCGTTTGAACAAGCTACTCCTTAGCTTTTAATTACCTATTCTTTTAATATTTTTCTTTGTGCTTTTTCATGTTACGATTTTTATTGCATTCCTTTTCTTTCTGATATAATACATTTAAATATCTATTATCAGTAATTACTACTACTACTACTTCTACTACTAATAATAATAATAATAATACTTTGTTTGCCTTTAGCAACTTAAGGTTGGTATGTACCTGTGCATAGGTGGGTGAGGTCCCCTTAGATGCATGGGTAGAGGTGGAGGAGGAAAACGAGGAGGAAGTGGAGGAGAAGAAGGAAGAGGAGATGGTCCACTACACATGCCCATAGCATCAGCTCTTCCTAGTTTTCTTCCTCGCATATTCATATATGGTAGTGATCTACCTCTTCCCCTCCTAAAACACAGTAAACAGGGAAAAACCAATTTTACATCTCACTCTACAAGCATGAATAAAGTGCGAACAGTGAGATTTTACAATGTCTTGAAATGACCTAATTGGTCCGAATCCATTCATGAACTCATTACGATTCCTAGCCCTTCCTCGACCTTGTGGCCCAAAAACTTTCATAATCGTTTCACGTCCTTCTTGTCCTCCTTGTCCCATGTGGTTGCTTCGACCTCGCCCCCTGACTCCATGACCTCTGCAGAGAAACAGGTTGCACTTCTCAGGCTCCGGATGAACAGAGATCCAGTCTGACACACTGTTAAGGCTAAATCTTAAACAATGACAGTAAAATTAATGATCAAGTGACCTACCTTGATTTATATCCAGGAGAAGTCTTTAACTCATTTATCGTCTTTGAAGTCTCCGTCTTCGCCGAAGACTCTTCCAGCTGCTCTTGAGAATTATCCTCCATTTGATGAACACCCAAAATAAAGCACACACAACTACAACACAATTAATCATAAAACTAATCAAAACAAGTCATAAAATGAAATTAACCAAAAAAAACATCTCTGAATCTAAGAAAAAAACTTCTACTGATTTAAACGCTTAGTGAAATCAAATAATAAAAAACTTGTTCTCTACAGCGCCTGATTCTAAAAGACATTTTCACGAGATGTAATTGGACGCAAACACCTAACAACAATATGGAAGTGCTACATAAAGAAGACCAGTGATTTACATAAAGTCTTATACACTGTAGTTTGTATGAGGTGGTATCAAAAATTTGGAGCCCAGTTTGGAAACACATCAACAGATGACAGCACAAGGCTGCACGCACAGGCCCAGGGAGCACCGACTTTCATAAGTCAGTGTGCCAAAAGACATCCTCCTGTGTACATCGGGAGCTGTGCAACTGGTGCTGTTCTTCTATTTCATCATAGACAGCAAGTTAGAACAAAGAGAGAATGTGAAACTCTGCATGAAGCTGGGCAATTCTGCCACATAGACGTTTGACAGGATTCGGCAAGTTTATTGCGAAGCTGCGTTGCTGAAGACAACGAGAGATCAGGGAAACCTTCAACGAGCTCAACACCCAACTTGTGCATGATGATCGTTGGAGAACAATCCACAACACAGCTGCCCTTGTCGGTGTTTCAAACGGAACAGTCAAGGCGATCCTCACGTCATTTGAACATGCGCCAAGTTGTTGTCAAGTTTCGCTCCGAAGCCGCTGACCCAGGAGCACAAGAAACATCACGTTGAAGTCTGCCGTGGATGACCCGTCCTTCACGTTGAGGATCATTACTGGTGACGAAACTTGGTTGTACGGGTACGACCCTGAGACGAAGGAATTGTCTCCACAGTGGAAGAGCCCATCATCTCCACGACCAAAAAAGGCGAGGCATGTCCACAGCTTGACCATCGTCTTTTTCGACATTCGTAGCATTGTGCATTGAGAATTAGTCCCCAGGGACCAGACTGTCAATAGCCAACTCTACTGCCAGGAGTCTAAGGGAGGGCGTACGATGAGAAAACAGAGCTTGTAAACAGATCTTGAAACTTTTTGATACCACCTCATATTAGTGTATCTCATAATAGTGATCACAAATGTATATTAAATTATATACA
Organism: Clarias platycephalus; assembly: GCA_030068275.1. Lineage (NCBI taxonomy): Eukaryota > Metazoa > Chordata > Actinopteri > Siluriformes > Clariidae > Clarias > Clarias platycephalus. The sequence continues at coordinate 19,653,096 of JAQQZT010000004.1, read as the reverse complement.
GGGAGACAAGGTTATAGCAACAATGTAAAAGCATAGCCTAAATAAATAAATAATTTCTAAATGAATAAATCTGCTTATATGTTTCAATTAAGGCGAATACCTGGAATTTCTAATGTTTAATAAGAATGTAAGGTTATGAGAAAATAATAAGCTTTGAACACGCGCGCACACTGTCCTGGCTTATCTTACAGCTAGAAGGAAATACATGTTTTAGACACGATTTTACACGAAAAGTGGGGTTTCTTCAGCATTTATCTTGTTTATTTGCTGCTAAATGAAACCAGCTTTAGTCATATCCATGGACATATCCTTAGCCTACATAGGCAAATATTTATTGTTTAGCGCGTTAATTTACCTTGTGGAGTCCAAATAAGTCAGTCGAAATAATTTTGGTTATATTTTGCCTAAAACAAAACGAATTATATCACGAGTTGTCAAAAATAAATAAATAAAAAGAAAACGCTTAGCACTGGCGCTAACGACAAAACAGTGGTGCGTTCAAGGTAGCGCCGAATTGCTGTCCTGAGTGATTCCTCCTGCATGGAGTGATTCCTCACTAGCCCTGATCTGTCCCTATTATTATTATTATTATTATTATTATTATTATTATCTAAAAAGGTCACACACAATTTAGCCTGACCATCCCCCCCAAAAAATGCACAGTTTAATTTCAAGTTTCAAGTTTTGTCATATGTACAGTAAAGAAACATGTTCCCCTGTACAATGAAATTCTTCCTTTCCTGTCCCCCAATGAATGCCACTAAAATGTAAAAAAAAAAAAAAAAAAAAAGCATAAAATAGAATAAATATAGGAATAAAAAATATATATCAAACATAGAATTAAAATCAGAATATGGAAATATGAAAAAATATGAAATGAGAATATAAATAAGACCATGATTGGAAATTTCATGTTTATAATGAAATGTCTGTAACTTCTCCGTTAACGCACACAAGCAAGGCTTCCATATAACATGTATATATTTTTCATTCGTCATTGACCTATACTGTGTTGCAGGCACTAATCTGTGCCGCTTGGGTTTTAAGGTCATTTGATTGTCAATTTAAGCAGTTTTATGTAATTATTATACAGCGTTAGTTGTTATATTTAGGGCTTCTCTTCTTAACTCTGGATCCATAGACGTTTTTCCTTATATGAAAATGTATATTTCTCGTTTTATTTCACAAGATATCATCGAAGCTAAAAAATACTGAATACAACTAAATACTGAATACAACCAGACCTAACTCTACTGAATTTTATTTCCAAGGGCTGTTCTGAAGTCAGAAGTCTAGTGGAATAGTCCCAAAACGATCTTTACCCTCAAGGAGGAAATCATCTCTGCATGGAGCAAAATCACTTCTGATACATTAAGAAATATTAATCTTATCTCATACTCTATAGCATTTATTCAAATCAGGATCATGGGGGGCCTGGAGCCTGTCCCAGTAGACCCGGGGCACTAGGTAGAGTACTGTACATACTGGATGGAGTGCCAGTCCATCGTAGCGCACACAAGCACTCACACACACTTACACACTACAGGCAATTTGTAAATACCAATTAGCCTACCCTGCATGTCTTTGGACTTTGGAAGAAAACCCAGAGGAAATCCACCAAACACAGGGAGAACATGCCAACTCCACACACACATGCTAAGTCCAGGGCACGAATCAAACCATGAGCCCTGGAACTTGAACAAGGCCACAGTTCCACCAAGAAATATTCTACGTTTTTGTATTTAGTGGATACACAAGTGCCAGGAAGTACAAAGTCAACAATTTAAGCATTTGCACTAATTTATACGGTTAAATACATTATTGCCTATTGAGCCTGAACTTTTCACCACCTGGTTTGTTACACAAAATACAGAATATTTAAAGAAATTGATTGTTTTTATATCAGTGGTGTTTGTTAATTGGTCATTTCTGAGGCTGGTAAATCTAAATGAACTTCTTCTCTGCAGCAGAGGTTTCATCATGGTGCTTGATGGGTTTTGCAAATGCACTTGACAGTACAGTTCTGGCAAGAACTATTCTAGAACAGCTGACCATCCAGTCTTAAAATAAAAAGTGACTGTTTTTGTGGTTATACTTAATTACCTAATGCCATATGTGAAAACATCCAATTATGTTATAAAATTTAGAAACTAAATCCAAACTTGTGTTCAGACTTTTGATGGTATTGTATAGGCTCTAATATAAGACTCTAATATTATATATGCACCATTTAAGTGAAGAATGTGCTTATTAAAAATGAAAATGGATGTCCAGTGCATTTCATAGATAAAGTTAAAGTATGCTTAAATTACCATACAGAACAGCTGATAATGGTGTAATAACCACTACACTAATGCACTTCTTTTATCCGCTATGCATCTTTGCACCATTCATCATTTATGATGCTGTAATTGCACTACTGTATAATCCACCCAAGTTTATTCTGTATATACTGTACTATATACTATATACTGTACTGACATCCAAAAAAGGGCATATGTATAATCTGTTTTGCATGTTTAACATCATCTTGACACGTCTTCACCAATGGACAATTATGTGCACAGATATTCACACCCATGTACATCTATAACTTTATTTTTCTATATTTGTTATTTTTCTATATTTGTTAGATGTAAATAGGCCATTTTAGATGCTAAGAGCATTTCATTTGCTTCGTACATGTACTTTTGCACAATGAGAAAAATATTTAGTCTATTCTAAAAATGACACATACATAATTTTATTATATGTTATGTTAATTCCAGTAAACCAATAACAATTCAATTGTTTTAATAAACAAATGAACTACACATAAAATCTATGGTAAAAGTAAACAAGGTTTATTCCATCATCTCTGTCTTGAAATATTTGACTCTTAAACACATGAATAGTTAAAAAAAAAAAAAAAAAAGTGCCAAAACAAGTATTTACATCAGGATGTGGCACATTTCTGTACAAAGAACGTTTTTAGTCACCCAAAATACAAGCTGAATTAAAATAATGACCAGTGTCCATGAACGTCTCTGTGTCAGAGTCGGTGTCGGTTCATTCTTGGCTGAGGATTTCCGACAGCTGCTTTATGTACTCGATGGTGTACTTGAGAGTCTGGATCTTGGTGAGTGGTTGTCCTCTGCGGCTGTAGACAGGAGGCAGGTAATCCCGGAGCTGATGCAGAGCTTCAGCTAAACTCCTCATGCGCATCTTCTCTCTCTCGCTCGCCTTCATGCGCCTCTTCGTCGACATCTTGGGTCTAGAAGGTTTCGTCGTCTGCGCAGCCTTTCTGGCATGGTATGAATAATCCGAGAAAATCTCCCCTGGAGCCTCTGGAGAAGATGAGGAGGAGAGTGACGATGAGGAAGAGCACGGAGAGCAAGGAGAGCCAGAGGATTCAGGTAAGGAATATCCATGTCTCATGGTGTCGCTTTGCTCCCCGAAATGTTGGGTGTCCGTCCTCCAGTCCCACTGCACCAGAAGTTTAGTGGTCAACTGATCAATCTCTGCACCGTCCATCTGCGTGAGTGTGTGTGTGTGTTGGGTCCACTCAGGTGAGGTGAGGGTGTGTTTTATACCAGCACAGGCTCACGGCTGGTTTACGAGCTCACAGCTTTTGGTGAAGTTCAAAGAAAGCTCAAGTGTCAACAAGTGCGACTTCTTCTTCTTCTTCTTTTCTCTCTCTCGCCAGGAGAAGCAGGTTCGTTGTCGACCAGGTGTGAATGAGCGGCTAATGCGGCTGAGAAAAGAAAATAATTAGATTTCCCTTTTGTGAGAAGTGACTTTAAACCTCATCATCATGCGTCTCGGGGAAATGCGATAGACAAACCAGACACAGGTTTACATGAGGGGGTGGGAGCAGCGTTCAACACGGATTCCCCTAAGGAGGGATTTTCATTCAAATTCATATTAAAAGTGAAACTCATTTTGTGGATTTTGTTTAAATGTAGCCTGATGGGTAAAGGTGGGTCTTAAATCAGTTTAAGTTAAGGATAGTGAGAACATCAAAATATAACTCTTATAAAAATAAAAAAAACATAGTTTATTCTTTCAGATGGTTTATTTATGTATTAATAAATAATATACATGATCTAAAAGTGCTGGCATGGCTCATTAACATCCCAAAATACCAAGATATTCTTTATTTAAACATAGAAACATAAACTACACTATTACTGCAACTACTATTCCACCTACTACTACAACTACTATAATCACAATAATAATAATAATAATAATAATAATAAAGCTGTAGGAGATAAGCTATTTTATTTTATTTTTTTTGGTTTACATAACTATCATTTTTTTAAATAAAAATGTACTACAATAATTTATTATAAAAATACTTATATACTATGAACAACAACAATAATAATAATAATAATAATAATAATAATAAAGCAGTAGGAGGTAAACTATTGAAATTTCATTGGTTTACATAACTAATTTATTAATAAAAAATATACTACAATTATTTACTATAAAATACTTCTATGCTATTAATAACAAGAAGACGAATTACAACCACAACAATAATAATAATAATAATTATTATTATAAAGCAGTAGGAGGTAAGCTATTATACTTTTGCTGGTTTACATAACTATGATTTATGAATAAAAAATGTACTACCATTATTTATTATAAAATACTTATATACTATTAACAATAACAAAAACAACAATATTCTATAATTATAATAATAATAAAGCAATAAGAGTTAAGCTTTTTAATTACATTGCTTTAAATAACTACTGTATTGTGTATTTAAAGCATACTAATTACTACTAATATAATAATAATAATAATAATAACATCAGAAGTAACAATTTAAATTTTAAGCACAATTCAATTACAATAAATTAACTAACTAGTACTTTTACTATTAATTACTATTAGCTACACTTAAAAAAAAAAAAAAAAGCTTCCGCTCCCCAATTCAGTGTCTCAAAAATCTTCATACATAGGGCAAATTAACCCTTGTCTTTACATTTTTTCATTAGGTAAACTTTTATATATTTTCCATATAGCCTTTGAGACGTTGCCTTTTAAAACACAATTACAATACTTTGTCAAATCGTGCAGCCTATCTATCTATCTATGACTACTACTACTAATAATGATAATATTTTGGGTAACTATAGACTACTTTGGAGTCTGCAGCAAAAAAAATAGAGAGAGAGAAAAAAAATCTAATTAAAATGAGGAAAAAATAAATCTGACCACCCAACAGCTAGTGTGATTACTGCAGCTGTCCACATGCTCTTCCCGAACAGACCTCTTAAAGCTTTCATGTCTGAAAAGGTGTGCAACATGTCACTACATGGGCTAAGGTAAACCAACACTGGGTGCGTAATAAAAGTGCGCCATGTTTAAGAGATCTGGGTGAGGAAAAGGAAGCGACACATTTAAGCTTTCTTTTTTCTAACATCCTTATTAGTACCCGGCTGTTACTTCATGTCACAAAACCGACACGTGGCCTGCTTCAAATCTAACAGGCGAAGACCTGTAGTTTGTCTTATGATCGCTTTAATGAGTGTGTATTGGCTTCATTAGCAGACAGACATAGAGATGTGGAAATGTTTAACATGCATTTAACAGACAAACCTGACTTGCAACATAGGCTTTATTAAAAACGCACATTTTTGGTACAAACATGCAGTTGCAATCAATTACTATTAAAAACAGTCACATGGTTTATTATCGATGATCAAAGACAATAGTTTTATTGGATCAATTTAAGTTTCAGCCTCTCGGCTAGTGGCAAAGGACTAGAAATCGAAGCATCTGAATCATCATCATCATCATCATCACTTTTTGTCTGTGTGACAGACTTTGTTCTTGTGAAGTCAGGGTTGTGTGGTTGTTTCGTAGGAGTTGTCGAGTCCGACTCTACAGAATCTGGAAACTGATTAGATCTGGACTGTTTAAGAAGTTGTTGTGCCAAGACAGTTTTCTGCGATTTAGGCTTGACAATGGCTTTGAGTTTGCTTTGCTGTTTGGTTAGAAGCTGATTCTCCACATCGCTGTCGTCACTGGAGGGACCTTGTCCTTTACAAACACTTTTCTTACACACACTCTCTTTCTTTGTCTGCTCAGGATCGCTGGACGTTCTGTTCAAGTGTTTCACTTTCACAAACTTGTACTTGGGTGGCCCCGAGGCCGGGATCGCATGTTTGGACTGCTGTGGTTTTTTAAATGTTTTTTCCTTAAGTGCTGCTTTCTGATAATGTGACTGAGGCGCTACTTTAGGATTCTCCGAAAATGGCTTGTGACCTGAACCGGAAGTGTATTTCAGTTCAGATCCAACACTCTGATGTTTGGAGTCCTTCTCTTCACTAGAACCGGAACACTTCCTCAAATGGAGTCTTTCCATCAGCGAACATCTGTCATTCATCTGTCGAGCCTCTACTTCTACACAATCTTCTAATGGAGCTTCTGCAGACGAACCACAGCTTTCCGTCCTGCTTCCTTTGTCTGATTTGCTCGCTGGTTGATGATCAGCTTTACTGTGCCGAGACTGAGGAGACGGGGCGGCATTAAAGGACAAAGCATCCCAGTCTATGTGGCTCAACTGGAGCTCAGCAATCACTCCGGATACTGAAAGGGAACTCTGGGCCTCAGATAATGTTCCCATGTGACAGGGTGAAGCTAGAGCCTCTGGTAGACAGGAACTGGAAACAGACTGGGTTTCATGACAGCTTGTGGTGAGGTTTGATGCAGCAGGTAGTGTAGGAGTAGAACAGCTGCCAGCATCAGATTCTCCATCAGTTATCGTCTGCAAGTCTTTCCCTGAAGATACGAGAGGGTCGAGAGGTGAAGAACCTTTGAGTGACATCTGAGCAAAAAGATCGGACACTCCGTCAGTAGAAACGACTGGCTTCTCTTTCGCCACCTTGGGTTTCTTTTCTGTTGTAGAAGACAAGCAAAGTCTTTTTTATATTACGTATTCTAAATATACTTAAATAACGTAATAATGTGGAATAAATTACAATATTTCCTCAAACAAACTCACAGACCACCGACTGAGACAATTTCAGCACCTTACCTGCAAGCCAAAATACATTAAAAACTTTGGTAATTGTATTTAAAGTGCTTTCTTGTAAACTTCACACCAGAATGCAGTTGTGCCAAAAAGCAAGTCTCCATGAATACAATCTTATGTGAGGTTTCCTGCTTAAAGTGCAGAATTTCTGCCACTTGGATGAAAAACCAAATGGTTTAAATAATTAATTAAAATAAATATTTTAAATCATTTAAATGAATCAGGACAGAGTTCTCAAAGGTGTATCTGAGGACCGACCCAGAGTCCATGTAGACTAAACAGGTCCATGGAAATTACGAGGGGCGTTCAAGTCAAACCCGGGACTTTTGATAGTGCAGAATAACAGAACACTGATATGAGAGTAATGAATAACCCACTGAGTCTTGCTGCCCACTGCACCACGTACACGCTACAGGAACTCAGCCGGGAGTTTTCGCTACATCCTCTGTACAGCCCTGAACTCGATCCAAGCCTTTTCGACATTTTTGGGCCATTTCTAAGTACTAGTGAAATGCTGAGTGAAGGCATATTAGTGTAGTCGGGTTTTTTTTTTTTAAAGAAATATATATATATATATATATATATATATTAATCTATATAAATGTGTTCTGTTAGTCTGAACAAGTAAAAGTCCCGCTTTGATCTGAGCGCCCACGTACGATTCACAACTGTCATGAATGTTATAATTATCATTGAGTTGTTTGAAATAACATGAAGCTCAGGAATAAAAGCTATATTACACCATAAAACAGTGAGTAGAAGGTCCATGAAACATTAAAATAAGGTTTGGCTGGGTTGATTGTGGGAGACAAAAATAAACAAACAAATTAATTAATTAATTAATTAATTAATTAATTAAAAAGTTAAAAAATGAGCATGTTTGGACAAGAGGAATAGTTGGTTCCATGTTAAATATGCATGACAGAGGACTTTTTTTAACCACCTGGTGTCCGACCACTTCTGTAAGAGAAATTGCAACTAGGCTTTGTGGCATGCCACGCCCACTCTTTTTATGTTTCCATTAATAGCTTTTCAATGATTCCAATAATCGTTCTATTAGGATAAAATCTGTGTGTAATAAAAAAAAGCTTTGATCTGAAATGTAATCTGTAATGATTTCAGTGGTAATTGTAAATAATAAATAAATAAATACCCAAACATTTTTCTCTAAATAGCAAATAAATAAATACATCCACAATCTATTAACTATGCAGAATTTGTACGGGAACGTCAGCGTCAATGCAGATAAGGTTAAAATAGCTATTTCTGGCTAAATAAAAACCAAAAATTAAATTGACATGGAATCACCGGAACAGAACTAATGGTAAGAGAGAGAAAGAGAGAAGGTGGAAGAAGGTTAAATGGACGGGGACTCCTGTGCAACACCTCCTGTTAATCAAAGCGCTCGAGTGCAGAACGACTGCTGGGATCTGGCTGTGGACGTGTGAGGGGTTAGCGAACCAAACACCGGCGGGTGTCACAATCACAGCTCCGGCCTTTGATCTCTGGCACTTCACAGAAGGAAAAGCACATTTACTTAACCACCCAAGAAATTCTCAGGGTCACTGCTCACTAGCGACACAGCAGCTTCACTGCTTCACTAACAGCTCACTGATGAATTAACTAGTTTAAAGTATCGGCAAAGCAGATCAACAATTTCATACAATTCTTTAATGCTTTAATACATACAGTGCTCTTCAAAACTATATATATATATATATATATATAAAAAGAAATTTTTCCACTTATGCAACAGTAGAAAATATTTATCTGTTTAATGTTTATTAGAACAGTCCTGAGGATTATTATGCAAATACGGATGCAAGAAGTAAGACCCTTTTTCGAGGAGCGTTCAAGTCAAACCGGGACTTTGAATGTCCATAATAAACACCCCATTATATTTCCCTATATAATCCCCTGCTACACTAATACACTTATCCCAGAGTTTCACTAGGGCTTGGACACCATCAAAGTAGAACGTTTTCTCAGTCTTGAACTCTACTGAACACCTGGGGTATTTAAGAAGCACGTCTATATATACAAACCATATGAAGTAAACAATCTTCAAATGGCTCTGCAAGTAAATCTGACTTGTTTAGACATTATAGAAAGACCCTGAGTGCTGTTATTCTCGCCAGGGCAGCGTTTACAAAACTGTAGAGGTGCCAATACTTTTTACACTTTAACATATAAAAAGTTCGAGCTCAAACATACCGGGATATAATTTAACCCCCTTTTTAAAATATATATTACATTTTATTCACTTTCATGAAAAGGACCAATAATTTTGGCACCCACCCACAATGTACGGTACACATCCCATAATAATGCATTATCAAACCCGCGAATTGAGAAAGTGTGTGCTGGAGTGGAGACTCTGATCTGCTGACTGTGTGAAAGTAAGACAAACAGGGACATACTCTTTAATTTGTTGTCCTTGGCCTCTGTTGTTTCCTTGTGGAAGAGCTGGACAATGTCTGGGAAAGCCACAGTGAACAGCTTTTCCTCTTCCACTGTCCTGACTACATCCTCCTCAGGGGATTCTTCAGGAAATATGTAATGATCTGCGAGACAAATAAGGAGAAAAGATAAACAAACTAAACAGCGTTTTTTTATATAAAAAAAAATATCCCTGACAATCAGCTACACATTGATGATGAACTTTTGTTAAATGCAATAATCACTCCGGTGCTATTAAGACGATTAGATCATCTGTATTGTAATTCTGCTCTCCTTCAGTTCAGGATCTTTTTTTAAAGGATGGTGTGTGCAGGACACGAGGAGCAGAGCTTCACAGTTTCCACAGGAAGTGACTTTAGCACTTAGTCAGGACGCTACATTTGTTCCATCACCTGCGACTCACAAATCACACCGGCAATCTCCTTCACGTCTGCTTTCACAACAAGACACTAACAAGAGCAGCAGTGACGCATGTCACACGTCCAGAGCTACAGACTCACAGCTCTGGCTGAAAATAAATATTTTTAAATCTGCAAAGCTGGCTGAGGGCTAACGTCCTGGATGCTAACTAGGTTTTTTTTTTTTTTTTTTTTTTTTAAGAACAGGATTTGACCATAAATGCTTATATTTAAGGTTTATGATTTGGAAGATCTCACCTGGTTTACTCCATATGCTTTCGAAGCAGGAGATACCGTTCCTTATCCGCCGCTTGTGTATCCTGCATCAACAAATTCAATCCAAATGACTGATTAGGTTTCCATTAATATACCTGGGCGACATGTTTTTGGTGAAAATTTCATTGTAATTACATCATTTTCCAATTTGCAAAGTGGAGAAAAACTTTGTCGGCTTTAAGGAAGTGTGAGATCATCATGAATATCTCAAAACCATGATCTGTCTAGTTGTTGTCATATGTTTATCCATCTAATGTGCATTCACACACTACGGGGCAATTTGGGAACGCCAATTAGCCTAATCTGTATGTCTTTGGACTTTGGGAGGAAACCAGAGTACCTGGAGGAAACCCACCAAGCACTGGGAGAACATGCAAACTCCATGCACACAAACCCCGAGATGGGAATCGAACCCAGACCCTGGATGTGGAAGGTGACAGTGCTAACCACTAAGCCAGTGTGTCGCCCCCTATTAAACTAAATTAACTGAGGTTGGATATTCTAAATTACAAGCTTTAACTCCTCTGTACCAGGAATTTAGCTTGACGAGTGTAAAACCTACAAATACTATTTAACTTTTTTTTGAGGGCTGAGCGGCTGGGAATCTCACACAAGACTTTGCTGCATAGCTCATACGCGCTTGCACGTATGCACCCGAAACCTGGTACACATTTAGATCTCATTGAGCTGAACAACTTTTACATTGCATGTCAGGGGCTCAACTCAACAGAAAGTCAGTTATATTTTGGATCGTTTGCAAAACGCACCTAATGGATTTTGATACACTCTTCCTAAGAAAATTTATACGATCGCCACGAAACCGGGCCTATGTGATGGAATTATATATTTAAGGTTTGTTTTTGATTGAACGTCTAGTCAATCCGTTCTTCGTACGTCGCTTGACACATCCGAGATGAATTGACACATCTAAGATGAGATCATCGTGCTAATTACGATGTGGCTAAGTTGGTTCTTCGAGCACACCTGTTGTTGATGATGATTAGTATGGCTGGATTGAGTTGGATTATTGCGCGTTCGTGCGTTGGTTTAAAAGGCGATATGCATCGGCAGTAGAAACACTGATCACAACCCCTTCGATTGGTTGACGAAATGGCAAAAGAGCGGCTCAATTTTTTTTTTGGAACACGTGTTATGCGCTGAAATGCCCCCCTGCCATGGATTGCCCCCCCTACATAATCGCTATCAAATATTATAGTAGAACATAAAATCATAGGTTAATGGTTTACAAATTACATGAGACAATAAAATAAAATAAGCAATATGAAAATAAATATATGTTGTATATGAAAAAATAGAAATATAATTTTTCTTTCAAATACATATATACTTTTATATTGTTTATTTTATAATAAAATTAGTTTCATCCAATATTTCATTATAATATATAAATATTTATTTGCATCTTCATGAGAAACCTCTGAAAAATATACAGTACAAGAATTTGCATTAATGGTTTTGACGGCGGTCACGTGCCTAGGCATCATTATAATAGTAATATCATATTTGATAATAATAAACCTATGAATTTATGTTCTAATAGAATCTTTGATAGCGATTATGTGGGGGGGGGGAATCCAGGGCAGGGGGGCATATATATATGCAAGATACTTTTCTTTTCCCACGTGAGTCAGTCTGCATCAGTCGTGCTCTTTAACCAATCAGATGTGACCTCGCCATTTCAACCAATCATAACCCGGCAGGAGCGCAGTCTTAATCCTGTTTACATGAAATAAACCTGCTGCCGAGCAGGTTTAAGCTTACGGACATGTTGCTCTGACAGCAAATGCGAGATGCGAAACGAAGAACGAAACAATCCAAGATCAGGACAAATCCACAACAATCAAATCCGGCTAACTGAGTAAGCGACCTACGAAGAACGGAACCCAGGACTATGATTTGCATCGAATGGAAGAAAAACAAGTTTAATTTGAAGTGCAGGACAAACCGAATGGGTTGGATTTGCATTTCAGATTGTGTCCCTTGACTTCTGTTCATAAGCTCAGTGTAAGTCATCAGCACGAGAACCTTCTCACTGGTGTAATGTTTGGGCCACTCCATCTTGTCCAGAGCAAAATTCTGACAGGAACAACAAGCAATAAAAATATACATGTATATAAGTACACTTGGACATGCTTTAGTATTTATAAGCATTAGAAAGTTAATCGATATTACAAAAGAGTGATGTGTATTAGTGTAATTTCAACTGTAGTCAGTATTACATTCCAGAAAAACCAAACCAGACAGACCTGCATGAGCAGTAGGTTGGGTCTCCGTCTTTTGAAGCTATTAACAGGTTTGTCTTTTGAAATCAGAAATTCATTGATGATCTAAAAGACAAGAAAAGTCATTAATATGCTACTAATGTAATGCTGAATGATCTATGTGTATAATACATTATATAAGTATAATACTCACCTCTGTGAAAGGGAACACGTCACACGCCAGGGTTTTCCTATTAGAAGTTATTGTGTAAAAAAAATAAATCAAACATGAAATATATTATAAATATATTCTAAAAAAAACAATGTAAGATTTCATCCAATCACCTTCAGCTCTGATTACAGCACATGATATGTTTATGTGGGCAAATGATTCCTCATGCTTTCGAACAGCCCTTAATTTCTGTATTTATCCTAATTTCATATTTTCAGTTTGCTTAACTCGTTATATTTTTCTCAATCGGTGCTAAATCCAAGATAACTGACTTTTTGATGAGTGATTCTAGAGCCGAGGCCTGGCGAGCGTGCTCGGTGCGGTGCCAGTCACAGGGACACTCGTGGTCGTAGTCCTGAGGCTGGCAGAACTTCTGACTGTCACAAAACACACAGCCGCCTCGCTCGTGGGCTTTAGCAGAACCTGCAGCGTCGGGAGAAAACAAGGGAAAGAGCAGATACCTGAAAAAGCTGTATATGATATAGATGGTGTGAAATGAAAATATGATGATTGACATGTTTATTATTTGAGATATAAATGATTCCCAGGTAACGATCCAGGTTTAAAGTAATGTACACTGCCATGAAAATGTATTTGCCCCCATCCTGAATTTGTGTTTTTTTTTTTTGCATATTTGCTACACATCAAAGACAATTAGAGTAAATACGAAATGCAGTTTTTACATGATGATTTTATTTACTAGGGGAAAGAAGCTGTCCAAAACTTAAAAAAAATAAAAGTAAAGTAATGGCCCCTAAACCTAATAACCGGTTGTGCCGCCCTTGGCGACAACAACCGCAATCAAGCGTTTGCAATAACCGGCAATGAGTCCGTGGAGGAATTTTGGCCCGCTCTTCTTCGCGGAATTGTTTTAATTCAGCCACATTAAAGTTAATCCACATTAATGCTTTTCGAGCATAAACAACCTGTTTAAGGATTCAACCAGATTTCAGTCTGGACTTTGATTGGGCCATTTCCAAACCTTAATTTTGTTCATTTTAAAGACAAATTAAAGGAATATAAAATAATGTTACAAACACAGTGTAAGTAGATAAGTGGACTCAGACCATAGCAGGACAACATTACTGTTCACTTTTTATTCCTTTAATCTGACACCAGTCTATAATACTTATACTTCATTATACTGTTTATACTGTAACTCATATTGGTTTGGGAACATAATTTCAAAACTGCGACGGTTATATGTACAATATACAGTATGTACAAGTGGGAACCTCACCAGGGTGACGACACACCAGGCAGTGGGTGACCTTTTTCACGACAACCTCCTGAGTCTCGGAAGCGGTTTTCCTCCATTCACTGAATCTATGAGAACACACATAACACACACACACAGCAATATTGGTATCACGTGAATGTTCAAACAAAGTTTAGACACATTGAACAAATCAAAGTGTTCAACCCATGGCCTGAAGAGCAAAGCTAACGACGCTACAGCTATTCTTGGCCAGGAGATCAATGGAGGTAAACTTCATTTCATTATAAGTCTGTGACGCTCGGTGGTGCTGGAGCTTGAACCCGTGACCCTCTGATCCATAGTTCAACACATACTGTACTCAACCACTGAGGTACACCAACCAGACTACAGTACCAACCACCAGCAAACCTTCTGTTAAGATCGAAATCATTCAGTTAGTTAGAAAATCCATGGAACCTACTTTTGGAGAAGAGTCACTTCTTTTAAACCGTGTATTAATTTTAGTGCTTGTTCTTTCCCGACCCCTGGAACACCCTGCAGACACAACAACAACAAAAAACATCTTTATCTTGATCTCGAACGGCTCTCATGTACATGTTGATGGTTATAAATGTGTAGTCTTTAGGAATGTATACTTTAGGAATGTAATCACAGCCGAGGAGCACAGCAAGGCCCACGAGTGTCTCTCGCTTCAGACGCAGCTCCGTCTCTACTCTGGACATCTTATAGCAGTCTATCTGAGGGTCCTGATGTGAGAGAGAGAGAGAGAGAGAGAGAGAGAGAGAGAGAGAGAGAGGAGGATAAAGAAGTACATACAGCTAGCCTCCGAGTGGCGCAGTGGTAAAGTGCTCGCCCTATCATCCGGAGATCGCTAGCGCTTTCCTCAGAGTGTGTTACTCCGCCCCTAATGGTGCATCGGCTGACGTCACGCGGTTCGGAGGACTATCACATGTTTCGGAGGAAACACGTGATAGTCTTTGGCCCTCCCGGCTGAGTGGTAGTGGTAGCCTTAATGAGGAGGGCGCCCCCTAGTGTCAGGGAGGAATTGGCCACGACTAAAATTGGGGGGAGAAAATTGGAAATACCCAAAAAATAATAAAAAAAAAAAAGAAGTACATACAGAACTGTGCAAAAGTCTCGAGCCCACATTTTCTTCATATTTTGCTTCCAAAAAGCCAGACTTTCTTGTATTTTTAATGTAGTCTAGAGGAACAGCTCTCCAGGCTTCCTGAAGGACTTTTTTGCCGGTGATTAGTATACTGGTGATGCTGTGTTGGAACAGACGAATTGGGGGAAAATGAGGTCGCTGCTGAGGCCTATCGCGGTAAAACATTTGTTCCCATCCCATCTTTAATTTTATTTAATCTACATCATTTCATATGAAGGAATGAGTGGTGGCTCAAGATTTTCGCACAGCACTATAGCTCAATTTTTTTTATTCCTTATTTGTGTTATACAGTGATGGCATGACAATCCTTTTTTTTCCAGTTTTACTGTATACAAAATGTATTAACTTTGCTCTATGCTTTAATATGCACTTTATGGAATAAATTACGAAACATCATTTGAATCTTATTCATTTCCAATAATACATATTTAACCGAGAAACCTCATTATAAAAAAATAGTTCTTTCTGCTATTCGTGTATTTCATAACGCTTCCACATTTGTACGGTGTAGAACTCTGGACCTTCGTGTTCATGTTGAAGTTTCTGTAGACGGTCCGCGCGCCGTACAGGAAAGCGTCGCCATCGCTGGTGATGCAGCCGTCCACCAAACCCTGCGCATCCAGAAACGCACACATGGCCTCCGCTTCGCCCGCCGCAGACACCCAGGGTACACCCATGTAGTCCAACATCTCAGCACACTGAGAGGAAACAGACACGATCAGATACAGGAGATTATCTTTTAGAATTTACTTACTCTATCAGACCCTTTATACAAGTTTCAATTAGTCGGCGTGTACAGATAAACAGATAACCTCAGATAAAACTGAGGAGAGATGAATGTGGAATCCTACAGAAGGATGATCTGAACCTGCGGGCGGGAAGTCTGAGCGCAGAACGGATTAAAATCTGGGAAACAGCATACTGTGAGAGCTTTAAGGACATTTGGAAAGTTACTAAAGAACATTACCTCTCTAAGTATAGCTTTAAAGCGCCCCCTGCTGGTGTTTTTGGCTGCTGCAGGTTTCGCGCCGCTCTTGGCGGCTCTCCTGCCGTTGAACCCTGTCTCGGTTCTCTTGCTCATAGTCTCTGCCTTGATCTTGGGAGCTTCTCCTTCCATGACAAAAACCAGTTTGATGCCCATCCGAAGCAGGGAAGACGCACGGAAAAACAGATTGCTGCAAGAACATTCCAAGCTTTCAGTTAGGACGAGAACTCAGCATAACCTGCAGTCATATTTAAATAAAGTTTTGAGTTTTAAGTGCATGGATAATCGAACCAGGTGAAGTTTTTGCAAAGATCTAAACATCTGATATTTAAGTAACGAGACCAGAAACTAAAATCAGTCTGCAGGCGGAACGAGCCGCTCGTACCGCAGATGAGGTCTGGTGACTTTGCCCATCATGCCTTGGACGTGCTGAGCTTCACAGATCCACAGACTGAGGTCCACAGCCAGGGTTTTCCCCGTGAGACTGTAGAGTGGGACAGACACCTGCACCGGACTCAGGATCGACCAGAGATCGTGTACGCCCATGACTGAGGAGCAAAAACAAATTCAAGTTAAACTAAAGATAAAATTTGCAGTAAAATGAAAATGTAAACTGGCAATTGAGTTACAAAATAGAAATGTAGGTTACACAGGAACAGAATTTACAAAATGTGTGTATGAGAGCGGCGGTAAGATTTGAAACAGGGAGTATGAACTGAGATGAGGTGTGTGTTCAGGTGACTGAGGTCCAGAAGGGTGAAGAAACATAGCAGCAGTGCTCTTCTGTCAGAGTGGAGTTTAACTTTCCCTTAAAGTGGATTGTTGGAGTCGTGTGTCTGCCAATGTAAATGTGTGTGTGTGTGTGTGAGAGAGAAATCTGTATGTATGAACAGTAAGGCTAAACAGGTTTAAACTACACAGAATTGGGTTTCATCAGAGAAAATGACTCTACCTCAGTCCAATCCCTGAACCTTCTGCAGAATATCAGTCTGTCCCAGATGTTTTTCCTGAAGAGAAGAACCTGCTCTGCTTCACTTCTTGAAATGTATGAAGGTGAGCGCTACTGTACCACATCAGTCCTGTGTCCTGCCAACAGTAAAGCAACCTGAGATCATTCATGTGTGGGGTTGTTTCTCAGACAAGGAAGTCGGCTCACTCACAATTTTGCCCAAGAACACAGCCATGAATAAAGAATCAGCCATGAACTAAAACATCCTCCGAGAGCAACTTCTCCCAACCATCCAAGAACAGTTTGGTGATGAATACTTTTCCAGTATGATGGAGCACCTTGTCATAAGGCAAAAGTGATAAGTGGAAATTTTGGGTCCATGGCCAAGAAACTCTCCAGACATTAATCGCATTGAGAACTCGTGGTCTTGTCCTCAGGAGACGAGTGGACAAACAAAATCCCACAAATTGATTATGCAAGAATCAGTCAGGATGTGGCCCAGAAGTTGACTGATAGCATGTCAGGGTGAATTGCAGAAGTCTTGAAGGGTCAAAATATTGACTCTTTTAATGACGTTTATGAATTGCTTGTAATTATACTTCAGTGTACCGTAGTAGCATCTGACAAGAAGATGTAAAAACGTAAAGCAGCAGACTTTGTGAAAAATGAACATAACTTTTGGCCACGACTGTACGTTATACTGTGTGTGTGTGTGTGTGTCACTGCACGTACATTATGATATGTTGTGGTGTGTGTGTGTGTGTGTGTGTGTGTGTGTGTGTGTGTCACTGCACGTACATTATGATATGTTGTGGTGTGTGTGTCTGTAATTACATGTCACTGCACATACATTATAATATGTTATGGTGTGTGTGTGTCTGTCTGTGAGTACATATCACTACACATACATTATTACATGGCGTGTGTGTGTGTGTGTGTATCACTGCACGTACATTATGATATGTTATTGTGTGTGTGTGTGTGTGTGTGTGTGTACATACATTATGATATGTTATTGTGTGTGTGTGTGTGTGTGTGTGTACATACATTATGATATGTTATTGTGTGTGTGTGTGTGTGTGTGTGTGTGTGTGTGTGTACATACATTATTGTGTGTGTGTACATACATTATGGTGTGTGTGTGTGTGTGTACATATCACTACACGTACATTATTCTTTGTGTGTGTGTGTGTGTGTGTGTGTGTGTACATACATTATGATATGTTATTGTGTGTGTGTGTGTGTGTGTGTGTGTGTGT
>JAQQZT010000004.1:19606377-19627385 GCA_030068275.1 Clarias platycephalus | reverse complement strand
AGAAAAATGCAGATCCTGCAGCATGTGGCACCTTGTCTGGATGTAAAAACTTGGGCGGAAATTGCATGGCAGTAGAAGAACCTAGTCTCTCTAAATGAGTAAAATGTACAAAATAATTTTGATTTTGACTCGGCCAGAAAAATGTTATTAAAATTTCCCCATTTTTTCCTCGCTGATTTTAAACTGATTTTATTATGTACTTGTTACTAATATTAATTTAACAATTGTTAATTAAGCCCAGTCCCACTTTTTACAGTGTAGCGCCGTTGCACGCATTCCCTTTTGTCGAAACATAGTCCCATAGCACTGTCTATTACATCCCCCATCACATTTGTCCTGTACGGCCCTCACATACATCCTGGAGCGCCATCACATAGGTCCTGTAGAGCTTTATCTGATCCGTATAATCTATAGGTACAGTACCATTCCACAGACTCGACATCAGGTCGTAATCTAAATGTTCTAAAACCCTCTGTAACTTGGCCTTGTAGTACTCCAGCTGCTGCTTTACAGACAGAGGGCTGGGGAATGAAGGTAGGATCTGAAGGCAAAGTGTCTCCATGTTAGATGAAGCAGAAATAAGTGGAGGAGCAGAGTAACGGGCAGCGATGCGGTTAATGATTGCAACCCATGATGTCTGCTCTGCGTCGTCCTCAGCCTGGAAGAAGAAGAGTCTGGAGTCTGCGGTCGTGAGGCACAGCACATGGGGCCTCTTTTTGCGATCCAAAGGGTACGCCACAGCATGATGCAGATTAATGGCGTTCTTGTCGTCTGTGTCAGGTGCGGCTTTTTGCAAATACAGAACCATGCCTTTTAGAACAACTTCTTCCATGCTCTCTGGCCCTTTCTGGTGTTTCTCCCCTTCTCGTCCAAAACTCTTTTGCAGATGAGATTTCCCGTTTTGTGGATGGCGGTTGTAGGATTGTTCTCAGTCTCAAACGTTGAGCTGCAGCCAGAATCCTCTGGTACTGTTGTCTCGTTCATCTCCTCAGTCTGACATCTAGCACTTACTCTCAACATTTCAAGAGATTTTGTTTTGATGAATTCATAGACCAACATTAACTGTAACTGATTATATCGACACCCGCATATGCAGCCTTCTCTATTCAACTTCACTCTAAATTCATCACAAGTCATTTTCCTTTCTTTGTGACCACCGTTAAGGTCAGCATTCAGCACGATCATGGCCCAGCTCAGGTGGTAGAATGCAGGCTGGTACGCCAACGGTTTATGATGACTCCTAAGGTACTGAATAGAGAAGTTAGTTAGGAATAAATGCTGAAGCTCAGGTTCATCCACTGGCCAAAGCACTTGGAGGAAGGATCGGAGAGCGCTTATCAGAGACATCAAACTAAAATCAAAGTACTTGACGTAGGATTTAATCGTCACCTCGGCTAATTCCGGATCCTCACTCAACTCCCGGATCGCCTCTGGACATCTGAACTCCTTTTTTTGGTAAAGCAGCTTGGCAAAGCTCTGCCCTTTCCAAAAAGTTTCCTCTCTGTTCTTTGAAGACGAGGGTTTCACTTGGTCCAATTTGCCAGAACGGTAGCCACAGCTCCTTCCCGGTTGTCCCTGTCTGGTTTGTTAGGCTGTTTTTACTTTCACACTGTCGTTCTATCACAAGTGTGATGATGTCAGAGTCACTGACTGTGACATCATCACAGACGTCACAGAATCATGCCGTCCATGACAACTTGGTGGTTACCATTAGCTATGAGCTAAGAAGCTGAAAATAATTAGAAACACTTGGTTGCAGTGAAAATTTCAATTTTATTTTCGCATTTTTAGAGAGGAGTTTATTATTATTATTATTATTATTATTATTATTACATTGACGCCTCTTAGCAAAAACAATACAGTATATTTAAACGATGTAGAAATCAGCTGTGTGTAGCAGTTAAAACTATTTCTTTTAAACTCTAAAAGATAAATATGAAAACTCTCCCCTCTAGTGTCAGAACATTGCAACTGCAACTACAAGGGATTATGGGTAATCATGAATGGAAAGAGGATTTTCATTTGATTGCGAATGACTTAACATAATTGAATTGACTTGCGTGGCTCGCTTTATTTAATTTATGTATTTATTTATTAGTAATTATGAATTTCTTTGACCTTATTTATGTAAATAAAAGAAAAGGGATTTTCTGTACATTGGTCAGAACTCGCTTTTTCAATTATATTTTTACGTTTCATACACTGGAGAAGTATCTGTGCGTCTGTCTGTCCAGCCAGATTTTGTCATAGCAAAACTGTCTGGACAGAATTTTATGAAACTTTGTCACTCCTTAGGCATTTCCCTGAAGTTAAACCTGCGCCATAAATTCTATCAAATTATAGTCAAATAATATGCGTACTGCGCATGCGTGGGCGTACTGCGCTGTGGGCGTGTTTTAAATCGACCGCTGGACAGAAGTTTCTAGAACATTTGCAGTACAGTACGTCCTGTACTTAGAAATCTGCCTGAAATTTAACCTGCATTTGAAATCAAAATATTGATGTAAAAGTGATGTTACGAACACTTGTATGCCAAATTTATTAATCTACTTTAAAATTGGCTATTAATAAGCTACTTGCTCAATGGAAACACACACTATTAATTAGAAAAGCTAAACTGAATATATTTACAAGTTCATATTTTTTTTCACAGCTGAAATAACAGTGCTGAAGTGGTATAAGTGATTTTTTTTCTCCTTTTTTAAAATTTATTTCTCATCAACACATAGTGCCAGCCCTACTTTTAATCTTTAAAGCCAGCATGGCATAGAGTCAAAAAGAAATCTGCGGCACTCTGGTGTCTCGTGCTCAATCCATGCCTGCTTCCTGAAGATCATGTACAGAAGATGGTTTCTTGATAAAATTGTCCAACAGTTTTTTTTTTTTTATATTGGGTTTAGGTCTGGAGATGACCCAGGCCATGGCTCCAGAAGCTGAATTTCACTGTCACATTAGTTAATTAACTCTTCATCCAGATTAATTAGTGCAATCACCAACTATAATACAGGTCATATGTTGTCTTAATACTTTTGACCACCTGTTCTTCTTGTGTAAAGTCGGTAATGATCTCCCATAAAGTTTCATCTTTAAATGCAAACAGTGAAGGAACAGATTTTCTAATATGGAGATGTCATACATTTATTAGAAAACAGAAACACAAAAAACAAGCTTTGTTTTTAATGAGTAGTGTTTTGTTTTCTTTGGCTGATTTTATCTCGCTGTTAAAACAGCTCTTTTCATATGTACATCATCACGACCAGGGCGAAAATCCATCTTCAATCTCAATGTTCTCACTAAACACATTATTTCTCCATACAACAGAGTTAAGATCATGACACAAAATAGACAATAAGAAAACATAAAGATGTGTTTTATAATGTGCAGGAAAATTACTTTAAATGTAAATATTCAGAAACCAATTTTTAGCAATAAATAAATAAAAAAATAAATAAAACCTGTATACAGTACATAAAAACATGATAGAGATTGAGAAACTGCAAAGACCATAAGAGTGAACATTTAAAGAGTACGTTGTACATATGAGGGCCTTACAAGTCAAACCAGGACATGTGTTTAATTTTTTTTTTTTCATTTACAGAATTCTACATAGCAATAGGATGAGACTCTTTGCAGTAAAATATGTGAATGGTGCAAACATTTTGAAGAAGGCTGTACATCCATGAATGATGATCCTGGCAAAATTGAGATCTGTCTGTCTGTGACAACTGTACACACAATCATTCACTAACACCACTTGCACATTACAAGAAGTCGCATGGAAGTTATGCCATATGACCATACAATCCTGACCTCGCATTTCCACATGTTTGGGCCATTAAAGGAGTTCCTGGGAAGCCAGTGTTTCAGACATGGGTGTACTGAGAAAACATTCTACCTAGTTGGTTTCCAAGCATTAGTGAAACGCTGGGATAAATGCATTAGTGTAGCAGGGGATTATATAGAGAAATAAAGTATGTTTTTCACTCTTATAACCATGTTCTTTTATTCTGCCCAATCAAAACTCCCAGTTTGACTTGAACGTATAATGTGATTGTACCTTTGTTGGTTCCTGAGCTCATTTAGCATTAGTGCAGTTCATGAAAACTCCCATTAATGCTCTTGTAGCTGACTGATCACAAATCACCACAATGCTCCAAAATCTAGTGGAAAGCCTTCCTAGAGGAATCGAGTGCATTATAATAGCAAACACAAGGGGGATACATATGGAATGGACTGTTCAACAAGCGCATGGGTGTGATGGTCTGGTGTCCACAAACTTTTGGCTATACATATAGTTTAGAAGTTCAATACTAGAGTATCAGTTCAAGTTTACGTGCAGCGGGAAACGCTGCCACTCGAAAGCCAAAGCTCAGATTGTGTTCCCTCTGGAGTTTCGTCCTGCCAAAAGGGATATAAACCAAGTTATACAGTATTTATGCAGTTCTTTGTAAAGATTCAACTCATAATTGAAACCAGACACACAAAGTGATCACAAAAGTCAATCTTAAAATCATAATGTATTGCTGATATTTTAAGCTTTTAAAAATAACCAAATGTTGAAAGAGAATTTAGATTAGCCTATGTAACTAGTCATACTGTATTATTTATTTATTTAAGGTTTTTATATCAAATGTCGAATATCATGACTTCACACAAAACCACCACACACCTCAATCAAGCGCAGTTTTTAATGTAAGTGGATTTTCCTGCTTTATCAAATGAAATGCATTACATTCCATGTACTGTATATGTATATTGTAGTTCATAGGTCTCAGCAGTAAAGTGTAAAAGTTAGTAAAGTTTGTATGTGTTAATGCTCCAGTTGAAGTACTCCTCAGATCATGTACTTTTTTAAACCTCAATCTCCCTATGCTCCACTCCATTTCAGTATATGTGTACAGTACTGTTTAAAAGTCTTAAGCTACATTTTCATTTCTTCATATTAAATGCAATTAAATGATCTAGATAAAAAGAAATGAGAATGTTTTACTATGAAAGGCTGCAAAGTGCCTAAAGAGAAAATAAAAAAATACAGTAAGTTGTTTATGTAACAACCTCAGCAGCAACCTCATTTCCCTTCTCGTCTGTTCCAACCACTCAGCATTCAGCATTACCAGTATACTAATTACCGGCCTGATCATCTGTCATCATCTGCACCTGTTTTCCACTGGTTCATGCCTTATGTTAGATGGTTTTTTTATGCTTAGATAATTTATAGGTCACTGTGTGGCTTAACAAACAAAAACATTCCTCTGAAACTGGTACAAGGACTGAACTGAAAATGAGAGCCAAAGAATTGCCAAACATGAGAGCTAGAAGAGTCATTCAGGAAGCATGGAACTGTTCCTCAAGACTACATCAAAAATACTAGATAGTCTGACACTTTGAAAGCAAAATCAGAAAAAAATGTGGAGTGGATCAAAACTTTTGGAAAGTACTATAAATGAACTATTTCTGAGCCACACCTACCAGAGAACAGGTGAACTGAGCAGAGCTAAGCATTTAGCCAGGGGAGGGTTTAACCTTTATGATGTCACATCAGGGGAGAATTTAATTGGCTTGTTTAAGCCCCGGCCAATCCCCCCCAAAAATGGAAAGAGAACATAAAGCAGGGACAGTGCGCACACACACGAGACCCATATGAATGTGTGATATTAAATGTGCTATCATGCATTTAATTAGGTGTTCCAGATTGTAGAGCAAAAACTGATCATGGTATCCTTGGAAAAATGGTATCCTTTTGCAAGATCAGTTCCCTTGCCTTAAAAGTAAGTGTGTGCGTGCATGTGTGCATGTCTCTGCTGTTACCTTTTTAGGTGAGGCTTCTCTCATATTCCCAGAGGTCTGGGACGAGCTCCTCAGCAGAGGATTACAGTGCAGTGTAATCTGTACCTGGTGGATCATGTAATGACATCACTCATTTTATAAAGCTTATGAAATGAATAAATACAACTTTTTCAAGTCTGTATGGATTTCTGGAATTCTGTTAAAAAATTATTTAATTCTGTTGTGACCAGAATCTAGACAGACCTGGTATGTGTTTTTTAAGGCCAGGTTTGACCAGCTTCCACGCTCTCATGGTGGGACTGATACAGTATGCTAACCGAGGTAGTGGATGAAAGCAAAACTGTGTTTTAAGGACTGGAATTCGACTCGGTCGGAAATGCAGCTCACACCTGAAACCATATAGACATTATTTGAAATTAAAGGATAAAAGACCATAGCAATATCCGTTCAGGTTCCTAAATGGCTGCAATAAGAAAATGGCCCCCATTACCTTCTGCACTCAATGGATGAGATATCATCCTTAGAGCGCTCCTTTATTAAAGAGATCTGAAAATAAAAAGGTAACAAGTAAGTAACATTTCTTAGACGTATGCAGGTAGACGCAGTCTCGGTTCTCTACCTGTGACGTCTTTCTCTGCAGTAATGAAAAGGACTGAGCGGATCCTGGATTGCCATTCATGATGCTCCTCCCTGACCAAGTAGCACGATCTTTGCTCTGTAATATTGGCTGAGAATGAGGATCCCTGTTTCCTATTTAGAGAACAGAAAAGGAAATTAAGAAAGTAATAAAAACCAGGTTTGTTATGAATAAACCACTAAAACATTTTTAGTAATTAAAAAAATCATGCATATGCAGGTCAAGGAATTTAGTTAATGTTCACATCAATCATCAAAATTGGGGCACAAATCGGAGCTCAGATCTCTGTAGAATGGCCAGACCAGTGTAAGGTAATGTAAAGGTCCCACATGCTACAATTTCTTTAACAAGTTAAAACATGTCTCAGATCTCCCCCAAAGCAGGTGTATTAATGCTCCAGCTGCCAAAGCCAAAGCATGTGCATTTTTATATGCCTCAAACTCTCTCTGTTTCACTCCTCCTCCAAACATGCCATTTCGGTGTCTATGTAAATGAGCTACTGCTGAGCCACACCCACCAGAGAACGGGAGAGCTGAGCACAGAACAGGATGATTATATGATGTCACATTAAGAGGAAAATCAAACTGGATTGTTTAAGAGCTGGCACATACGAAAACTTGACATGAAAAAAAAAAAAAAAAAAGCAGAGAGAGCACATACACACATACCGGGACACATCTGAATTTCTATAATGACTAAAAAAAAACCTGAATTTTGCTTAAGGGGTGCACTACATGCTCTACACTATAGGCATACAGGAAGGTGGTTATCATTCACATACTACAGGTAACTTGGGAATGTCAATTAACCTTTGTTTATCTTTGGATTGTGGGAGGAAACCCATCAAGCACGGGAAAAACATGCAAACTCTGTGCACACAGACCCCGAGCCAGGCGACAGAGCTAACCATTAAGCCACTATGCTTCCAGAGAGAGTGTAAGGGACTTTAAAATGGACACAGAAGCTCTCTTTGTCTCTGCTTATGAGGTGTTTTTGTCCATCCATCAACACTTGAGAGAAGCAACCAGACTTTTTGAATAAAGCTACTACATCATGATAGCATAGTAGTATAACGTGAGTGGTGGAAATTTAGCAAAATTAGCAACATGGTTTTAGGCATCAAAGTTTCAAGATCTAGCGGAAATATTGTGGACTGTTCTCTGTCCAGTTTTGACATTTTCAGGAGTTGAGCTCATTGAAGGTCTTCCTGATCTCTCATCGATTTCCAGTGATGTTCTTCTGCTCTTGAAGCACATCAAACGTTTCTATGGTAGATTTTCCCAGTTTCACTTAGGATTTCACATCCGCTTTTTGTTTTAATGAAACAGCAGACGGGGTCAGAATAGCACCAGTTCCACAGCTCCCGATGGATACAGGATGATGTCTTTTGGTACACTGGCTTATGAAGGTCAGTGCTCCCTGCCTTGTGCTGCCATCTGTTGGCCTGTTATGAAACTAGTCTCGAAACTTTTTGATACTATTATTGTGTCATTGACAAAATGGGAGAAACACTCAGCATAAAAAATGAATCACAGTGCTAACTATGCTAATGCTGTGTGAATATTTTGCTAGCAGGATGGTATATTTACAGGTAAATTGTAAGGTGATCTCATGTGATTTAATTTAAATACAGCAAAAAAGGAGATGATACTTATAAAAGCAAGTGTAATGTAAAGTACTTGGTTTGCGGACACCCCCAAACCTAATAACTGGTTGTGCCACCTTTGGTGGCAATGACTGCAATCGACCACTTGTGATAACTGGCAATGAGTCTTTCATTGCTTTGCAGAATTGTTTAATTCAGCCACATTGGAGGGTTTTCAAGCATGAACACAGATTGTTTAAAGGGTTTCAAGTCCGGACTTTAGGCTGTGAATGGCCTAGTCATTCCGAGATGGTGTGTTTCGGATCATCATCCTGCTGCAAAATCCAAATGTGCTTGAGCTTGAGGTGACGAATTGATGGCCGGATATTCTCCATCAGGATTTTCTGGTAGAGCACAGAATTCATGGTTCCATTAATTATGGCAAGTCGTCCAGGTCCTGAAGCTGCAAAGCCCCAGACCATCATACTATCACCATGTTTGTATGATGGTATGATGTTTTTATGAAATGATAATGTTTTCGCCAGATATAACGGGATGCAAATTTTTGTCTCATCAGTCCATAGAATATTTACCCAAAAGTCATGGGGATAATCAAGATGCTTTTTGGCAAATGAGATGAGACTTTGTGGGGTTTTTAGGTCAGCAGTGGCTGCAGTTCTTTCGATGTTGTTCCTTTATGAGCTCCTTGAGTAATTGTTGTGCTCTTCGAGTAATTTTGGTAGGCTGGCCACTCCTGGGAAGGTTCACTACTGTTCCAAGTTTTCTCCATTTATGGATAACGGCACCCACTTAGAAATGGCTTTGTAACCCTTGTTTCTCATCTGTTCTTGAAATTCTATATTATCATGGCATGATGTATTGCTTTTAGCATGCTTCACTTTGATGGACAGGTTCTAGTTAACTGGTGTCTTGATTCAACAGTTCTGGCACTAATCAGGTCTAGGAGTGGCAAATGAAATTTAACTCTGCTTTCCAAACAATGTAACTGAACAAAGTTCATTTATGATTTAGCAAGGAGGACAATTACATTTTCACATAGGGCCAGGTAGGTTTTGACAGCTTTTTTCCCCCCTTAATAAATCAATTCATTTATAAACTGTATTTTGTATTTACTTAAGTTATCTTTGTGAAATAGTAAAATTTGTTTCATGATCTCAATCAGTTAAGTGTAAAAAAAAAAGGAAAAGAAAAAAAAAAGAGCAAATACTTTTTCACGGCACTGTAGTAGTATTTTATTGCAGCTGCAGTTTACAGGCAACGAAAATGACTAACTGCCCCTTTAAACATGGGAAGGTGCAGAAAACAAAAGAAATGGTCAGAATTCTGTTTCCATTCAACCAGCAGTCACGTTTATTGAAGAATGAAAAATGTAGACCACCGTCTCTTCCAACAGGCCAAATCGTGTGCGTAATATACGGTACAATATAATAAATAATGTAATAAAGTGAATACATACAGTATAATGGTGTACACCGTCATCCACACTGTAGATTAAATGTGAAGCACATTTAGTGGTATTGTAGCTTTAAAAGTTAATGATTTAGAGATTTGCTCAAGACACAAACATCAGCAATGACATGATTATGGACAATGTTTTATACTTTGTAGGAGAAAAAGGTGAAATCTGGTATTATAAATGGTTATGGTTTGTTAAGGGATCTACACAGAACCATGTGACCAGGCTTTCCATCTGGCTAAAAGTGGAACCTTTACCTTTTGAGAAAGCTAGAACCATCCACAAACCCATCTATTTCACCCTTAAAAAAAAGTGTAGATATCCTTTCACTAGAAAGCTACACCCCGCAATGAAGCTGCATTTAGATTATAGATATAAAAGACAACAAGAAGAAAAGAAGTACAGGACAATTTTACTAACGGTTATGGGGTGACACCACACCAAAGACAGCAGAGTCTAGTAAAGCACAGCTTACAAAAACAAGCTCGATCACGTCACCTACATAGTGAACTGCCTATTCTATCCAAACTTTATCACAAGTAGCCTTGTCCAATATTGAAAAATCACAGACGGATACAAATCTCATTTCCTTCACAGTGGTTCAAATCCAGACTAAATATATCAAGCAAAAAGTGTGACAGTGCTGATGCAGTACGGGTCAGGGAGTTGACTAAAGTGCCTGTGGACTACACCTACGCTGCGACTGATTATTTTAACCTTCGATTAAGAAATAAAAACAAAGAAAATGCCTCACAATCTCCTCAACATCAAAATTCAGCAAGTGACGTCAAATCAAGCACTCTCACTTTTAACTGAGTATTACTGTATATACTGTACAAGTTTTAGATTAAATAATTCACAAATGTTCCCTTGTTAAATCTGTAACACTGATTAAATGAGGGAAATACATTACTCATCACAGTTAGCAGGCTAAAATGTTGCTAACATGAAACAAGTTTTTTCTTTCTGAAATCCATACTTTCTTGACAAGTAAGCATTTAAGTAGGAAAATTATATAATTCCGAGACAAGATGAATGCAGCCATGTACCTTAAAAAGAAATCTGTCTCGCTATTTTAAACCGCGGTTTGAGAACGTTACCCAAAGCGACATACAGAGAATAAAGAGACGTCTCCATAAACGTCTATACAGAACGGCACCACCTACCAGCAATCTGCGTAAACTACATTTCATTTCTAAGCGTTAGAACTGTTATACGTAAAACATGACAAATGTAAATCTGACAAATAGTTAAACGTCCATGAAATTTAATAAAGTGGTTGGATTTGTTATTGAATCCCAAAGAATAGCTAAAAATGACAGAAATTCTAATGATTTAAACTGTTTTTGAGAGGACTAGCTAAAGTTTTATTAAAGTGACTCAAGATCATCACGAGAACAGAAACGTTTTCCCTCGTATATTTTGAAAGTTGTTTTTGCTACACCACTGCTTGCAAACATGATCAAGAGCTTGTATTCTTAAACCTTAATAATATCCCTTTGATCCGTTAACATTGCACTATGCAAAAGAATAACTATACAGCAAATATGTTCACAAACGTTTCCCACTGATTCGTGAACAGGAATAGAACAGATTTTTACTTCAGCTCTGAGTAACTACTTCCTCTACTGATACTAGAAATCATTTCTTCTTGTGCAAATACACCCTTACATCAAATTCCCATCATTCTTGTCCTAAGTGAATGGAATCGATGTACGGTGCTTTTTGTAATGACATGACTGAAGATCTATAAATCTGACTGTATGCTGCAGTATTAATATTTTCAGCTCATAAACACCATCCGACAGCAATAATTTTCACCTTTGTAATGCCAGGAAGGTGAACAGACTGAAGAAGAAGTGGTGGTAAAGTTTTGGTTGGCATTTGCTATATAGTGCCACCTAAATTGCAAATAAAAATAATAGTAAGACAGTTAATAATAACAATAATAATAAAAATAAAAAAATCTGAAAAGAATGACAAGAGAAGAAAAGTGCAAGAATGCATACTTCAGAAATGATTCATCACTGTTCAAGAAACACGTTTCTGAAAAGAGAGAATATGCACAGACAGTCACACACACACACTCAAATACAGTTACTATGCACCATTTTGTGTTCCCATTACATTCAGTCATTGGCATTGAGTATGTGTTTCAAGTGAAAATGCTACAAAAACAAAACCAAGACCTATGACTTGCATGATTAAAAAAAAAAAAAGAAAGAAAGAAAGAAAAAGGTTTCAAATTTGGTTTTAAAAACCATTAAAATCCCCAGGACCTTCTATTTAAAGAGAAGCACCACATCACACTCATCTGCTCTTTTTAAATCTCACACATACACAGACAGACAGACCGACCAACTGACGGACGGACGGACAAGCAGACGGACAGAAGCCAGTTAGTCTTGCTGCGCTGGCTGTGCTTTCTGAGCGTCTCTGAGGCAGGTGTGGTGCAGAGGGCTTAGTTTGGTCAGCAGGCCGGTGTGGGAGTACAGACCTGCCGTATGGATGGAGCAGGAGGCTGACCCCGCTCCCAAAGAGGAAGAGGAAGGAGAGGAGGAAGAGGAAGAAGAGGAGGATGAAGGGGAGAGCGGTGGACGAGCCGGGATGGCTTGGCTGTTGCTGGGACAGTGGAGCGAGAGGCGGTGACCGAGGTGGTGGGGGCGCCGCTTCTCCTGAGCTTTCGACTCTACAGTGGACAGACATACAAGACGTTCTTTGGTGACACGCGTGAACATTCAGCATTGAGGCTGGTGTATAAACCCAGATGGAATACACAAAAAAAAAAAAAAAAAAAAAGAAAAATCTGCCACCAAGAGGTGCATCCTTGAATTGCTACAAATCCAGACACATTCTCTGTTGTAGTGTTTCTAAACCTGGACCTGGACGTACCACCACCACCAGCACTGTGTATCCTTTACTCCTCTAATCCACCCAGGTCAACTTACTACTAATTATCTTACGTGGTTGTGCTACTTCTAGACCAGAACTGAATGATGCAAGGGTTAACAGATTTTTATCTGAACAAAAATTCCATGGGTTATTAAATATTTATAAAGATAACATTAACAGTGCTGAACTTTCCACCAGGTGTGCAAAACAACCAGTTTTTAAGCTACTGAGGTTTGGATTGAACCCAGTCAAACAAGGTAATAACTCTAACTATAACTCTAAGAACTCTATGGTGGGGGAAGTGCATTAGGGGCAGTGCTTTCTTATACGTATCTCGATATCAGATACAAGCTAGAACTCTCTCACCTCTGACCGGCCCCAGGGCTTTATGGGCTTTGTGTGAACTGGGGTTGCTGCCAGAGTTGCTCCAGCCAAATGTAAAGCTAGGGGAGCTCTTCAGCTGCGGGGGCGTTTGCTTGTTCCCGGAGACGCCGCCGCCGCCATTCCGGGTGCTGTGGCTGCGACTCCGGCTTAGCGAATTCTCTGAAACGGAGCTGCTCAGGCCTCTGCCGCATGCATATTTCATATTACAGGAAAACAAATAAAATAGAATAACAAAAATTGGCTGTTTTAACAAAGGGGTATAAAACATAACAGCATATACAAGAAAAAAAAATCGAAATCTAAAATCTACAAGGATATAATGCATAATTAGTTTTTTATATCACGCTTACGTGCATTTCGGAGGGCTGGGAGCCTTGTTTACGTTCTTGCGGCCGTTGGAGCCCAAGCCCTTGCTGTTGCGCACGTGTTTGAGCAGCGACGCTCGTAAATTCACCAGGCTGCTGTGCTCGGACAGGACGAGCCGCGGCCACGGGTTACATTCAGCCATGTCCAGCGCTGCTATAGCGACTGCGCGGCCGACCTGAAGAACACACGAGGTGATGAACATGGCTTCGGGGTGAGACATGGGATAAGACAGAGAAATGAATACAAATGGTCGTTTTACCTGTTCGTATACCTCGGGTGTGTATTTGGGAGGGAAGGCGGGAGGGGGAGGAGGAGTGGCTCGGCCGTTGTCGTGGCAGGCGGGAGGAATGGTGTTGACCGAGCGGCCTGTGTTATAGTTACACTCCAGCGTGTAACTGCGCAGAGAACAAAGCAGATCCCTCAGGAAAGATGTACTGAGCTACTGGGTTGAGGTTAAATCTCAGAGTAATAACGTAGACAGAAATGCCAGACTGCAAATAACTAATGTCTAAACCAATGGTTTAATGAGCAGTGAAGGCCCTTTAAGCTTGATTTTTTCCTTTAACTGTATAGATGTTGGTGTCTCACCTGTGAACTAATCCAATGGCTTTGTGTATGGCAACTCTGCCGCTGCCCTCTTTAGACTGACCGTCACGCTTGTCCCGGGCGTACATGTTCTTCTCGGAGAAATTACAGCCAAGGAAGTCGAAATGAGCGCAGTTCAGCGAGATCAGCTTCGGATACATCAGGTTCTCCACCTACAAGGAGAAAATGAACAGTTCTCATTAGGGCTGAAACGATTCCTCGAGTAATTCGATTACAAAAAATGATCGAGGCAAAATCTTCTGCCTCGAAGCTTCTTTTAATTAATTTTAAAAGCTTGCGTTATGTTTTTGCGCAATTATTTTCTGACAGCGTGCTTTTAACAAAGTGCGCTTCCGGATGCAAGCCGCCAGTAAACACCAACGAAGAAGAAGCGATTACGTCACCCAAAAAACGGAAGGAGACGCTAACAGTTATCTGTGTATTAATTTGAGGGAGCGTTCTGTTGCGGGTTACAAAATGGAAGGAAGCGATAAAATTTCGGCGAGCCAAGGAAGAAGAAACAAGCAAGAGAAAACGACAGAACTTGTCAATAAAGGCTTATATGTTATGCACGAGATGTAGATTTAAAGTGTGCCTTAGTTTTTTGATACTTAAAGTCATCTGAAACACCTTTTTTGTTTTTGCATCTGAGAAAAGGCTTTAAAACAAGAATGTATGGCGCTGTAATGCACTTAATTCATCTCAGTCAACTTTATCTTTGTTTCTCTTATATATTTTACATTGCTGTTTAATTAAGCAAATGTACATTTTATCCGATTACTCGATACATTTTTGGTAGAATACTCGATTACTACAATATTCGATAGCTACAGCCCTAGTTCTCATTTCGAATCAGGATTTGATTCAGTGATTCTCCTTTACACTTACTTGCTGATTCTCATCAGACAAGTTGTTCCCATACATGAAGCATCCCCTTTTTGAGGCGTGGCCGTGCAGGTCAATGTAATAGGCCACTCCGCTTTCCTGGGGCGGGATGTGCTCTGTCGGCCCGAGGTTAGAGACGCACGGGTCACTCCGGCTTGGCAACGAATCGTTCTCGTCGCCCAGCCCGAGCTTGCTCTTCGCTCTGCCTTTGCTCTCCCAGCTCTCCTCCGTCTGCATGGGAATCTGTGAGAGGTCGAAGGCCGGGCCCTCCAGTCGCTCCACCTCGTTGCGGCAGTTGAGGTAGTGTTCGAGTTCGAGGGGCGAGGTCAGGGTGTTGGATTGGTTGGAGAGTTTCAGAGCAGAGGGGGAGCTGGGTTTAAGGCGGTTGTGTCGGTGATGGTACAGGAGGAGGGATTTGGCTCCGTAGATGGAGGGGTGCAGCTCAGCGCTCGGGTTCATGTACTGTCGGTTAAGATTCACACCGCGCGAGTCCGTCCTTAAAAACAAACAAACAGCGTTGTGTTACTACATACATTTCAGATTAAGGTTAAGGATGAAGCAAATTTTATAGGGGGAAAAAAAAGGATTTAGTGCTTAGGAAATGGATATGGTTGGTTGAAAATTGCTATAGATATTTATTTAGTTGCATTTATTTACATATACTTTTTCAGCATTTGGCAGATGCCCTTATCCAGAGCGATTTACATTTTTCTCTCATTATACATCTGAGCAGTTGAGGGCTAAGGGCCTCGCTCAAGGGCCCAACAGGGGCAACTTGGTGGTGGGGTGTGAACCTGGGACCTTCCGGATTGTAGTCCAATGCCTTAACTACTGAGCTACCCTGAGTAATTTAGTGACTAAATTCATGATTAAAACGTTGGAAATAATCATTAAAAATCTTTCCTGGTTCTCTTCGTGACTGACCTATAGTGACCTCTGACCACCCCATCGGGATTGAGCATGGGGATGAGCTTAAAGACAAACATCCGGCACAGCATCTGCGCCCGCGGATCCTCCTGATTCAGAATGAAGTTCAGGAAGCCGTTGAACACGAAGCTGGACGGTGTCTCACCGGGATGCACCCTGCTGCTGATGAAGAACACCTATACGCAGGAATACAGACACGGAACATCAACGACAGGTGGGGAATACAGCACAGGTTATGGAATATAGTGGGATTAATACCCGTTTGCCAGCAAAGCGGTGTGGTCGTGGCGTGCTGTGGTCAGGAAAGAGTTTCTCCAGTCTGGGTTCTCTTTCCTCCAGCATGCCGTGGCAGGAGGACACAGTCAGCAGGTCTACTCGGTGTCCGTCCAGAGAGTAACACAGCAACTCACGGTGATAATACAGACCGTCTGTCGGACTAAAAACAGTCGTGCTGCCATCAGTAAATTACTGCTAAAAAAAACTAATTCAATCAATCAATAAAAAATTATTTAAAAAAAAGAAAGAGATGGGGATGTGAGCACTGCCAATTGTTTTGTGCTTTGCCAAGATTTTAAATCTAAGACCAGGACATATGAGATTAATTACCTTGTTTTAAAACTTACTTACTAACCCATTATCTAATGTTTAGCCTGAACAAGCTTATTTTAAGATTTCTTGCCAAGGAACATTTTCTTGCCGCATTGATGGATAATTTCACTAGGGTTCAATAAAATTTCTTGATTCTTGGCAAGCACAGAAAAAAAAAAAACTGCTTTACAAGATTTTAAACCTTGGCAGGCACAGAACAGTTTGCATTGAGATGTGCGTGTGTGTGTACCTGCATGGCCCCAGTGTGTGAGAGTGGCTGAGAAGTCTCTGGTCTAGCTGCAGAAGCATGTCCTGGCACTCGGTGTATGAGAACGGGTAGCAGAAAGAGAAGTACGTGATGACTCCTCTCCCTTCCAGGACACGGTGCACAAAGGACAACGTGAACTGATTCTCTGACATCTAGAGGACGAAAAAAAAAAAAAAAAAAAAAACACATGCATTTTAATGAGCGTGCAATGAGGGGGATTTTATTTAACGAAGTTGAATGCGTCACAAGAAATGGTCTACAGCACTTTAGGAGACAGGAAGTGTCTGGTTGGAGCTACTGTGTTAGGGCGAAAGATACCCCAAAAAAAATCCCAAGACACAGTTATCACAAAATGTTTGGCTAAACACTGGCACTTGATTGTCTTTAGCAGCGTAATTAAAATATGCAAGAATGCAGACCTCGAATGCCGGACGGTCTCGGACTCTCTCCCAGCGCATTTTCACTGGAAACGTGCGCACAAACGGAGCCATGCCTTGAGAGTACAGCTTGCTCTGCTTGTTCATGTTCATCACGTTAATCTTCAGCAGTTTACCAGGCAACACGCCACGCACGCTGAAGTAGAACCATGACCTGCACTCAGACAGACACACACACAAACAAAAAAAGCACTTTAGGAGAGAAAAAGTAAAAAAGTTGTTCAGATTAGGATTTTTTTTTTTTTTTGTTACATGCAAGTGCTAGAACAAGATAAATTTGATATTGCCTTTAGGGGAAAGTTGTACTGAATAAATATGTTAATTCCTCCTTAAACTATTTTTAATCTAACTGCTTCATTCAGAATGATCACTTCCCTCAACTTCTTAACTGCCTTAGGGACAGCCTGTGTTTTTTTATTTATTGTTTTATTTCATTATTACATTTTTATTAGTTTTGTTATTTGAATGCATTTGTTATTATCATACTATTTATATTATATACTATGCATATCATACTGTACACCATATATCCAAAAGTAAGTACATTCCTGACCATCATACCCAAAATCATCTCTTCCCATTCCCATTCTTCTGAGAAGGCTTTCCACTAGAGTCTATTCTTCTTGGCAAAACAAGTGTAATGCTGCAGTGTACAAATATATTTTCATAAAACTGAGCTAAGGCGTGATGGTCAGGTCGGGTGACAGTCGAGCTCTTACAGAGAGGGTGGTGCGATCAGCTGATCGCATCATCCGCACTGAGCTCCCTGACCTGCACTTTATCTACAGCAAGCGGTGCTGGACCAAGGCCAGGAAGATAGAGAAGGACCTCAGCCACCCGAACATTGGACTGTTCTCTCTCTGCTGCGGTCAGGA
The DNA here is from genome assembly GCA_030068275.1 of Clarias platycephalus. Classification (NCBI taxonomy): domain Eukaryota; kingdom Metazoa; phylum Chordata; class Actinopteri; order Siluriformes; family Clariidae; genus Clarias; species Clarias platycephalus. Next base: position 19,609,692 of record JAQQZT010000004.1, on the reverse strand, counting down.
AAGCACTTCCGCTCCCCGATGGCCAACGCAGAGAGACTGAGGAGGAGCTTCTTCCTGCAGGCTATTCAGGCTCTGAACGCAGACCACACCCTGCAGCGTCTTTCTGCAGGTCATTCGCGCCCTCAACCAGAACACCACAAAAGACTAAACTGATCAGATTTGCTTTTTTCACATAATACAAACACACAATTACAACACACCCTACATTCCTGCATCACACAAGAATCATGATGTAGCACTATTCTTGCATGTTTCTCATTTGCAATTCAGGCCATGACACAGCTGCTGAAACACATTACATATAATTTCATACTCCCTGTTTCACTCTATACTTTTATACTGCATACACAGTTTACACTTTCATTTTGTGAAATCTGTTCCTATGTAATTAAAATTTCTGTTTTATTTTTTACCTTAATATACAGCTTTTTTTGTGTGCAAATTCTAAAGACCTAGGAAAACTGTAAAATTTTCATTTGTACTGTAATATTTCTATTAAAACAGTCATATTAGCATTTCACTACATATGCTGTTTATAGTTGTTTATGAGAGAAATAATATTTTAATTTGAATATTAGTTGTCCATATACTTTTAGCCACATAGTGTAGGTCAAGATTATAACTAGAGAGCGAAAATTTCTGAAGAAATTTTAAGTGTGCCTCTGCGACGGCCGGGTCACTGCTAATGTGCGTGGATACCATCCAGTGTGTGGTGATTCCTTCTGTTGTGTCATAGTCACAGCCGTGATGTCACAGCAGAGGCTGGCCCCAATGTTAAGTCTATGGGACTTATCGGGGCGGCTGTTTTGGGGATATTGGGAGCACCGCGCGATGACCCCCCCACCAAAAGTCATAGCACACCATTCCCGAGGGAGCCGCACGGAACGGTGTAACATACGATTGGGTCGTCTCGAAACTGCGGGATGAAGAACGGTCCAAAGTTTTAGGAAATAATAAACCGGTTGCGCAATCATTTCTAGGGGAGAAGAGTAATAAGCGTGCGCCGGCACACTTAATAACTCCAGGTGCCTGCATTATGTAACCTACTACTCAAAATGTATATTAACCAGGGGGACACAGTTCATACCGATTCCCGTTCTCAAACTCGGTCTCTGCGCAGTCGGGTTTAGTCCAGACGTTGAACTCGTGTTCGACGTGCGAAAGCGAGTTTCTCTCTGCATCGTGCTCGGGAGCTTCCACTTTCTCTACTCGCCCGAGGTTTCCGGAGTCGAAGCGTGAGCTGAACACCACGTTCCCAAATCGGGCCTCCATGACCAGGGCTCTGGGCGGAGCTCACCCCTTAAACATGCTGTGCCTGGACAGTCTCTCAAGAACACATCTCACATCTGGTGGACACACACAGAAAACACTGAAATTTTAAATATAGTGAATGCAAAAACAAACAAAAAAAACAACAACAGTGCATCGGCAAGTCTCTAGGAAGTTTTATAAATAAATTACATTAAATGTCATGTTACCTTTATGCTTCGGAATTGGTCTTCGCCAAAGGATATAACAACAGGAACTCCGGGCAAATCAGCACCACAGTTAAACCTGAAGAGAAAAAGATGAAAAAAATTAAATTCAATTAAAACGGCATATGGAAATTAAAAGTGTTGCAAAGGCATGTTGGTACTAATTGTGACATCTAAATGTAAATATGTCATAATATGTGGTGCTTTCAGGTCAAGCTGGGACTTTTGCTTGCACAGAATTCGGATAAAACAGACGAAGAGTTCAAGACACAGAACAAGTCACGTTTCCAAACGTTGTTAAACAACAAAGAAGAAGAAGAACGTGCAGAATAACAGAACGCAGTTATTAGAGTAAACACTTCATTTCTCTACATAATCCCCTGCTACACTAATGCACTTATCCCAGTGTTTCTCTAGTGCTTGGACACCATCAAGGTAGGAAGGAGCCACGAACACTTTTAATGGCCCAAATATGTGAAAATGGCTTGGGGCGAGGTCATGATTTCAAAAGAGGTGCGGCGGTAACTCCCAGCCAAGCAGTTGTAATGTGTAAAGTGGTGTTGGTGGGCTGTATGAGGTTGACCATTGTTCTGCAAAATCAGGACAACTCTGGTGATCCGGTTTTATTTTAGATTAAAAAAAAAAAAAAAAAAAAAGGGTATTAAAAGTTGTTCCTGGGAGGCCAGCGTTTCCTAAGTGAAGCAGGCAGTCGGTTAATGAGAAAACCTTCTACAGTACCTTGATGGAATTCAATCGCTAGTGATAATAAGCACAGGGTTAAGTGCATCAGTGCCACAGGAGATTATACAGCGAGTTATTATAAATCTCATAACTTACCTGTGTTCTGTTACTCTGCACAACCAAAAGTCCCGGTTTGACTTGAACACCCCCTTTAAGATTGAAAGGCATGACCATGCATGATGATGGTAGGATTTGTTGACCCTGGTTGAGATAACAGATTGGCCTTGGTGATTTTGATGCTAACTGGTTACAAACAGGTTTCATTCCAGTTCAGCTGCTGGTTTCCTGCTTGACACCCTCACAGCTCAGCTCAGTGTGCAGTTTTATTTACAGCTAGCATATCTCTCTTCACTATTGACATTCCCATGCACAAACAGCACACACTGACAGCAACACGTATCAATACTGACCCCGTCACTAATCAAACACAACTGCTTTAAAGCGCAAAAACAAGTTAAATAAAAACCGTTACCGTAACGCGTAGCGCTGAGACTTTCCGCAGGCCAGTTCAATGACAACACACCTAACCGTATCTTCTGGTTATTTCATACGAGCAACGCAAAGAATACAGTCAAATTAATACGAAACGCCCCGTACGGCGCCGTGTTGTCAAGCAAAATCCGCCCGAATTCTCACCGTCCGCTGTGCAGACTCGAACACCCAAACAAACCCACTTAGCCGTCTCTGTGTTACAATAAGCCGGGCGTTCATTGGTCCGCTCGTCTTACAGCGTGCACGTGGAATTATGGAGAGCGCTGATTGGCTGGTTTCCCGGAAGTCCAAAATTTCGTCGCTACATATAGGATATTTAATCAGTAGAGGATTTTTTTTTTTTTAACGACAAAAAAAACAATAAAATAAATAATATAAATCACATTAGGGCTTCATGTATGTAAGTGAAGAAGCACTTCAATGTATTTAATGTGTGTCATAAAATAAGTGGTAATAAACTATATAGACCAACGAATATAAAATAAGTAATATATATACTGTGTATATGGTTATTTACATGAGTGCTTTTTCTATTTGCTCTGAATTTGAATGAAATAAGTAAAAGTTCCCTTTGATATTACTAATAATGTATGAGAAGAAACACCAT
>JAQQZT010000004.1:19498486-19520022 GCA_030068275.1 Clarias platycephalus | reverse complement strand
CCAAAGACATGCAGGTTAGGCTAATTGGCGTTCCCAAATTGCCCGTAGTGTGTGAATGAGTGTGTATGTGTGTGTGCGCCCTGCGATGGATTGGCACCCTGTCCAGGTGTCCTGCCTCGTGCCCCGAGTCTCCTGGGATAGGCTCCAGGTCCCCGCGACCCTGAATACAGGATAAAGCGGTAGAAGATGAATGAATGAATGAAAAATCTATTGGTTACAGTGTGTTTCTACAACATAGTAAAGTCATGACCACAGAATTCTTCTGATTTTTTCCCCCATTGAATAACACCAGAGGAGCTCTGTACGTGTCCTCTCCAAACCCTAGCACTTTTTTAAAGCGATATAAATTACAAAAAAAATAAAATAAAAATCAAATGGGTGCAGTGTGTTTCTTTGTCATGCATAAAATGTTGAGTTTCTTTCTGTCTTTCTTCAGTTTTAATCAGTTAAGTACCCTGGAAAGTTGCAAAGATTTATGAATGCCATATTGATTTTCATGTGACTAACAAAAAAAAAGAAAAAAAAGAAATAAAAATAAGAAAAGAAATAAATAAAAAAAAAAGAATCTAACCCATTCAGTAAAACTTTCAGCAGTGTAAGGAGAAGAACAAGACTGGAATGAATGAACAGTGAATTAGAAACTATGGGATACCACAAGCCTCTCTCTCTCTCCCACACACACACACACACACTCCACACACACACACACGGCTCGACGTCACAGGCGGTGCGGCAGTGCAGTATACCCGGGCGCGTAGGCAGCTTCTCTCTCTCTCTCTCTCACACACACACACACACACACACACACACACTCTATCTCTCTCTCTCACACACACATTTTCCTTGGGCCTCCGGATTTTTCACTGTCACAGATGGAGGTCGCACTGGAGACGGTGTGCGTCCATGCTGTGATGTCTCCGCCACGTCAAGAGCCTTTATAGCAACACACACACACACATACACACGCGCAAGCACACGCACGCGCACGAACGCACGCAGGCACGCTCGCGCATACACAGAGACGCACGCACATGCACGGAGGCGCGCGCGGAGGTCCAGGCTCGTTTCCACCTGTAAGATGGAACAGAACCAGCGGCGGTAAAATGGGCAGAGTCAGCGCGCGGATCGTCGGTTTCGCACCGAGACCACCACCATCATCACCACCATCATCACCACCACCACCACGACCATCACTACCATTATCACTGCTGCTGCTGCTTGCGCTCTTTACGCGCTGCAGTCTCGCCATGCCGCACGTCCTGAGATTCGGTAAGTCCTCATCCTGTCCTCTGTCCCTATCTAAGTTCTCATGATAGTCCAAGTTCTTCAGTGGCGACCCATTGCACAGATTAAAAAAAAAAAAAAAAAATGTCATCATGTCTCATTAGTTAGTGCTTGTTGATGTGCCCACAAATGCATGGCAGAATAAGACTAAATAGGATAATAAGAAAAAGATTCAGTTATTTAATACTCACATGTACCTTTTACACCCTGGTGGGGAAAAAAAAAAAAAAAAAAAAATATATATATATATATATATATATATTTTTTTTTTTTTTCCGCATACCCCAGTTAGGCATCTGGGGTCCGAGTGCAGGGTCAGCCAGGATACAGCGCCCCTGGAGCACATAAGGTTAAGTGCCTTGTTCAGGGGTTCAACAGTGTCAGCTCAGCTGTGCTGGAACTCGAACCCCCAATCTCTAATGCAAAGCCTTCATGTTAGAGCCACCACAGCCCCAAAGGGATCCAATCTACATCCAGTATAACTAACATTCCTCGCACATTACACATGCAATGCTTGTGTCTTACTTTATAACTGTGTGTGTGTGTGTGTGTTTCAAGCCCTGATTCCCTAACAGCTGGTTGATGTTTCTGAAATGTCTTGTCTGCATCGTTTAGTCTGATACAAAGCCTTGAAATATCCTTCAGTGTGTGTGTATGTGTGTGTCCTCGGATATATCCAGACAAACTGTATCCTCGAAAATGCCTTCTATCTGTGGCTTCATGCTAGAAACCACAGCGTCCATAATTCACATAGGTATAAGATGAATGACTCTGAGGCGGCTTGTGACACATATATCAAAACCCCAACCTTCTGCCTATCTCTCTCTCTCTCTCTCTCTCCTCTGGGGATCGCATCCCATGCATGCGTTTACTCGCGCAGGCTTTCTGCTTTCTTCCTGTGCATTAAAAGAAAGCACCAACCATGTATAGTCAAAAAACAATGCATAATTCAACAGCATTGTGCTGGAACAAACCTGTGTAGCTCTTGTGTATTGTATTGTGTGCACTGTTCTAATGATCTGTGCCATCCACATCCATCACTGTCAAAGTAAGCTGACAGTCTCATTCTTTCCAGTGCCCAAGTCCAGTTCACGCATGCTCTGTAACGACTTTTGCTGCCACTGATATTAAGATCAACACATTGATCTTTCAACACTTTCTAACACAGCAACAAGGCAGTGTGAAGCTTACATCCTTCTTTCAGAAGATTCTTCAAGCTTTGTATTTTGTGCACGCAGCTGGGCGACCTTGTATTGACACACACAAAAAAAAAGAAAAGTTCCAAGATTCATAAAGCTTTCCCTCTTGTGTGTAAGGCTATGACTTAACTGTAGAAAATTAAAAATATAAATAGCAGTGCTATATCTGGGACCTTAACAAGTGCTTTATTGGCATTATGATAGTGTTTCTGTAGTAAATGTTCAGCACCGCGGACAGCACCATACTGTATGTAGTAGGGCTTAACAGTGAAGACCAAAGGAAAAAAGAAACAATATTCTGCCGAAATTAAACCTTGGATCAAAGTATAAAATTTTTAATTTACTTGTTATAGCAGTTTTTTTTTTTAATTTAGTGGAGAAAATAATACACTATTTTGCCACAAACATGTGGGCACCAGAGCAGTTAAACCGATATGTGCATGCTTAAGATTAAGAGTGCACTCTCCCTTTGCTGTTATAATGCGCTCCTCTCTTCTAGGAAGAATATCCACTAGATTTCGGGTTGTAGCTGTAGGGAGTTATGATCATTAAGATAGAAGAGCCTTAGTGAAGGGATGTTGGGAAGATGAGGAGGCTCCAGTTCCAGTTGAAGCCATAGGTGTTCCTTGAGGTTGAGTTCTTCACAAGACTTCAACCTTAATACCTCATGGAGCATGCTTTGTGCACAGAGTCATTAATATGCTGGAACAATTTTTTTATGCTCCAGCAAAGAAAAAAGTAATTCTGTCACACATTCACTGTGCCCATCAACAAGAAACTCAATTTTCCAGACTGCCATGCAGCCTACCAACATGGAAGTCATGGAATCCAACTCCTAACAGCACTCTTTTTTTTTCCTGCAACACCTGTGTTCAGACAGACAGCACCTAATTAAAAAGGACTCTAATCCTCAAAAAGTATTTAAGCCCTAGTCTGACATTACCAAGCCATTGTTTTGCCTATGAGATTTTGATTTAGACTCTTTGCTTGTTTTTGGATTCTGATTATTGGTTTTGCCCTTGAACATTCTGGTTGCACCTCGTCTGACTCTTGCGTGTTCTTGACCTCGATTCAGCCTCATGTTTTGGATGGTCCGTTATTGATAAATAAACCAATGCTGATCTGCACTTGCATTTGTTTACCTCATCAATACCGTGACACATTCTATACAACCAAGTCCAAGAGTTTAGGGTCTGATGGTCAGGTGTCCGTATACTTTTGGAAATATAGTGTATCCGTAATTCAAGCTTAGATTTTTTTTTTCCCCTCTGTGCAACGTTTCCCCCGTTCAAACACTGACTAATTATATAGACCATAAGTCAGCTAATCAAATGTCTGTGTGTACAGATGGTTTAACCTCCAGCCTAATATTAAAGCATACTGATTAAATGATTCAGAACCTGCAGTGAAAAAAGAAAAAAAACGGCGTGTGGTAAGCATTATGGTTTATTCATTCGTAGCAAATAAGTTATATAAATTCACTCTATTGGCAGATACAACTTTCTGAAGCATGTAGCTGAGAAATTGAAGATTAAGCATTTTGCTTAAGGGACAAGCAGGGACTTTGTGGCAATGCTCTGGTCTCGTAGCACAGTACATTAACCTCTGAGCTGCTAAATTAATAAATACAAATCTTTATACTCCTGATTATAATGTTTTCTGCACAGCACTACAAATGCACTCTTTACACCCTTATATGCGCTACTGTACTGTATGTACGTAGACAGAATGTTTCTCTGTCACCAATATTGTTACGTAAAAACCCTTTTTGGAATATAATTACTCAAAGAACCACTTAAAAACTCTATAAGGATCTTTTTTTTTCTATACTGTGCAATTGCAGCAGTCTTGTAGGATTATTGCTTGTCACACTGTACAAGGTGCAATTCTACATTTTCTTCGTGCAAGATAAATATAATTTCTATGCTCTGCCATGCCGGGTGTGCGGCAATGCTGCACAGGTTTGCAGCTCTTCGACTGGAGAGGTTTTTCTTTTTTCCTTTTCCGAAGTAGTAAATAAACTCTATGAAGAGCCTTTGCATGCTAATTAGCTTGTTACACACCTGGAAGCTGTAATTAATCCTCTGTTTCTTTCCATTTTATCTCCCTTTTTTGTCCTGCTGTGATATAAAGTGTGATGAGACATTAGAGAGGGATATTCTGTCTTCCTCTGCAATTCAGCACACTGCTCTTCTTTTAACTCCAGTGGCTTTTGTTCATGCTTTTGTCATTGCCGCCGATATGTCCTGCGCTGTCAGGCTGCATGGTCTTTTTATGCATAACCATCTTTAGAGTTTACAAAGAATAATCTGAAAAAGAGAAAATATCCAGTGAGTGGCGGTTGTCTGAGCCAGAGATGCCTTGTTGATGCCAGAGGTCGGAGGAGAATGGCCAGACTGGTTGGATACTGGCTGATAGAAAGGCAACCCAAACTCTGTATCTCAAAAAGCACCTTGTTACGCCTGAATATACTGTACAACCTGTGGAAATTTCAAGTAGATGGGAACAGCAACAGAAGACAACAATGGGTGCAACTGGTCTGCTCAGTCTCTATTTCTGCTGCAACATTCAGGTGGTAGGGTGAGAATTTTGTGTGTCACTGGCTCAGTCTGCTGTTGAAGGCAAGAAAAGTCACACACTCTAACATTTTTTTTTATCAGACTGTCTTTTGCTTTGATTGCGGCCGAGGAATCATAGCTTATGTATTGTCGCAACATTTATTTCCATCCAGAGTCGTTGTATTGATGATGGGAGAGTCAGACCACTGCATAAAGCCTTCTCCAGCACATCTCACAATGGGTTCAAGGTCTGAACTCTGTGGTGGTACGTCTCATGCTCCCTGAACCACTCTTTCATAATTTGAGCCCAATGAATCCTGGCATCGTCATCCTGGAAAATGCCCATCCCGCCAGGAAAAAAAACAAAAAAACATTGATGGAAAAACCAGGTCGTTCAATACATTCAGGTTATGATCAGCTGATAGTTTTCTGAGCACATAACATTGCTGAGCCTACGGTCGACCTGACCAACAGAAGCAACCTCAGATGATAGCATTGTTCCGAAGGGTTGTACTAGGCATGATGGCCGTCGGTCTTGTATAAGCGGAAAGCTGGACTCATCAGACCACATGACCTTGTTCCAATGCTCCACAGTCCATTCTTTATGCTCACGAATTAGTCTTCTTGATTAGTGTTCAGTCTCAATCCCTTAAGACTCAATCCCTCTTACTTTCACGATTAAACATAGCTGTGAGTTTTACAGTATTTTTGTTTTTTTTTGGTTTCACTAAGAGTTTAAGTGATCTCCTGTCAATCTCATTCCAGTTGTTTTTCCCGACCACATTTCTTCCGTGATGATGATGGCTCACCATTATCCTTCCAAGATTTAATAATGCGTTTTACAGTTCTTAACAACAATAGTTGTTTTCTTTTCTTGACACATCACGCTAAATTGACCCTTCTGAAACAGAGTGACATCTTTGCCTCGACCGCAGGATGTGTCTTTCGACATGGTGGTTTAAGAACTGAGAAGCTACTCATTGCATCAGTTGGGGTTAAATAACTTGTTGCCAGCTGAACCGTATTAATCACTGTAATAATTATCCAGTGGAAGACTCTTAACTGTTTGCTTAGTTAAATCCAGATGGTGACTTTTTTTTGCCTGGGCATTATCACAGCTTATGCTTATCACAGCACTGCTGTAAATAACAATCTTCAAATTCTTTAAAAAAAGGATTTGTTTCTACCCACATTTACACAGTCTGCTTATCCAATTTTTTCTTTCTTCTTATTCTTCTTTCGCTTACCTGATCTCAGCACGAAACTGCTATACCTGTCGAAATTCCTATTCCCATGATAAACTACCGAAAGGACTATAACCACAGTATGATAGGAGACAGATATTTGCTCCAGTCATGAGTGATGTGAAAGAGTTGAAAATGGAAAAGAAATGCTGATAGCAAAGACCGATCTTAGTCTCCCACCTGACTGCCTATGCGGCACGTTTCACGGTGTTATTAGTCGGATTAAAAATAAATTGCTTCCACTTCCTCCTTTTGATGTATATTTTAAGAGACTATTTTCCGAGACTGATGCCTGACGAGCCTTACAGACACTGGCACATCATTTAATATATACTTCGTACATTTGCCCTCGTTGACTTATTTTATGACTAAGACGATTTATATACAGACAGATAAACATGCATATCAACCTTTGTTCATATACAGTACCACATTTACATATATTAAACGGGGTCCAGACTGAAAGATGAATATAACATCGAATTTGAAATAGAACTAGAAGACCCAATTCGACCCAAGGTAAGGCGTGACAGAACAGAACAGGATATAATGCTTGTCAGTTGTCTCTATTTTTGTAATCATAGCGCAAGCGTGAAAATATGATGTGAGTCATATCAAAGGCAGGAACCTAGTGATGAGAAAGCAGTGTAATGGTTCGTATGCCTGGTTGAGGTGGAATGAATACATTATCAGGAAATGTGGTGAGGCGTAATGGACTGGTCTCAGGACAGCATGACACACGGAAGAAAGTGGAGTCGACCTTCTTCTATATACATGAGCTCACAAAAGCCTATAATTGGGGAGTGACTCACAGGGAAGAGAGCAGTGTATGCCATTCCTCAACCTCAGCATGCACAGTCAAATTCACTCCTTAGGCTCGTGGCCATAGAACGCTCTGACATCATCGTGATCTCTGGACCATAGAGTGAACGCTTTTTTGTTCAGGTGCAAAATGTGCTTCCGTGTAAACCAACCTTTCAATACTACTGTATATGCAGTGCAAAATCATAACCTTGTCTGTCCAGTTGTACAACCATATGTAACAGTGTCATGCTTGTGCAGCCTGCATAAAAGATCACAGTGTTTATACGATAATGATAACTCATGAGTCATGACCACAATAGAATATGCTGTTTGAGTCCTATTTATATTTTATTTTAATTAAAAGTAAACAGTGTTGCAATAACAGCTAACCCAACATCATCTGATCCCAGTACATAACATTATGAAAAGCTGACTGGTGAACTGAGCAGCATTGATCACCAACTTTACACCAGTAAATCCTGGTGACAGGATCGTGGACACCTAACGTTCACCTGTGCAAGTGGGGTCCGATCCCAAAAATTGCTGAAAAATAAGTCAGTGCTGGTGATTGGACCCCAAAGGCACCAGAACACCCAGTGCACTACAGCCTATTGCGCATGAAGTCCAACAGGCAAAGAGCACAAGGATGCTGACCCGGCCTCCAAACTCCCCAGAACTCAATCCAATCGAGCATAACATGGGATACACCGGACAAACAAGTCCCATCCACAGAGGCCCCAATCCATAACCCATAGCATCTATTTACATTTACGGCATTTGGCAGACGCCCTCATCCAGAGCAGCCTACATTTTATCTCATTATACATCTGAGCAGTTGTGGGTTAAGGGCCTCGCTCAAGGGCCCAACAGGGGCAACTTGGTGGTGCTTAGGGTTTCAACCTTGGACCTCCCGATCAGGAGTCCAACGCCTTAAACAAAACGACTGGTAATGATTTTATCATTATGGCTGTTGATTGTATACAGTACAATATATCATGGTTACTGTATGTCTGGTGTGAATTCTCTCCATCTCCATCTAGGAGCCTCTGTAGTCCCACTAGGATCGTGGAGGCGAGAGGTGACCATTGTGTTCATTCCCATTTTTATGACCGTGATCACATTCCTACATGGTTGAACTTTCATGGTGTGAATTAGAGCTAGGTAATGTGCAGCAATACAAACACAATGTTATCGGGACTTAAAATTAAGCACTCGAATATATTTGTGATGCCAAGGAGCAAATAATGTGTTTAATGATTATCACTTATAATCTTTGCTAAATAAAAAAAACAAATAACAAGGAAATAGCAGAACTCTTTTAGTGGCAAACAGTTCTGAAATGGTTTTTTACGAGGAATCATAAACAGCAATTTCCATTTCCATATCAATAATTACATCCTTTACAGCACATTACACATGCGTTACATACTGTATGTATGAATTCCTGAGAACAATTATTTAAGAATGATGAAAAAAAATCTGCTATGGATATACACATTAAAAAAAAAAAAATTAAACGCATGTTTTTTTTTTTTAAAGAACAGTAGAGATATTCTACATGGAGCTAAATGAACCCATATTTTCTGTATAGAAATATGATAAAAATAAGGTTTTATTTGGAGTCTCAGCAAAACAAATAGTTAATCGGCCATATTTAAATTAACTTGTTCTTCTTAAACATTCTATGCCCCAGGATGTGTGAATATTTTCCACGTATTATCCATTTATGAGAGGCGTTCAAGTCAAAGCAGGACTTTTTCATGTAAAAAGGTGTAAAACCGATTGACATTTACAGAAAATGTCAAGCACGGTATGGTGATGAGACTGTTTGCTGCAGTAAAACATTTGAACGGTGCAAACTTTTCAAAGCAGGCTACAGTATACGTCTGTGAATGACGATTCTGGCCCAATGTGGCTCAGAACCCACTGTAGTCGTTCCCATGATTATTCAGTGAGTGGAACATCTGATCCTAGAAAATCAACAGATAACTTGTTGCCAACTTGCAGGAAACAGCTGCTCGGCTAGGAGTTATTGCCACATGTCCTGTTCAATCCTGACCTCGCTCCAAGCCATTTCAACAGGTTTGGGCCATTAAAGGAGTTCCTGGGAGGCCAGCGTTTCAGACGTGATGGAGGAAGTCCGATCATGGCTTTGGCGTACTGAGAAAACTTTGCACCTTGATGGTATCCAAGCACTAGTGAAACACTGGGATAAAAGTACATTAGTGTAGCAGGAGAGTATTGTATATAGAGAAATAAAGGGAGTTTTTACTCTCCTAACTGTTTTCTGTTACTCTGCACAATCAGAAATTCAAAAATTTTCTTTGTTATACAACACAGTTTGTTTTGCATGTTAGCCTTAGATATGGTGTAGAAACCCATACGTACTGTAAAGCTGTTACTATGGAAACAATAACATTTAAGGATGACTGCATCAATGCATGTTTGACATGTACTCTACTGTATGTTACAGCTGGAAGCAGGGATGTTTGAACTGTTTTTTGAGATGTGGTGCTGGAATTTTGACAAGTAGTGCTTGAAACAAAATCAGAATATACAAATAGAAAACACAGTCTGGTGTCTTCAAACACAATTTGTCGGTAGTAGAATTCTTGTATGAATCCAATATGACTCTCGGGTTCGCGGGGTCGCTAAAAGATATCCCCATGCAACATCCCAGAATAGGCTAGGCCTATAATTTATCTTACTCATTTTTTTTCCACTTGCGCAATTTCAATTGAAAATTCAGCAATTGATTGAAATAGTTTAGATTTGATTATTTTTTCCCAGTGTGTAGAACGGCATAACAGACGGTTTCAACATTAAGCGGAACCCTTTTAGTAAGTTAAGTACTCTTGACTATCCAATGAACCCTTGGGAAATCATTTTTACCTAAGGACGTACTGAATGAAAGAACAAAACGTGATGTAATGCGAGGTTCATGAATCGAGGGTTCATTTGAGAGAAAAGGTGTTCGCGGTTACAGCACATAATGTACCGCTGCTCCGTGAGAACACGCAGTTGACAGCACATTCGAGTCTCATTTACACAGTTTACTTTCACGCCAAACACTGAGTCACTTAATCTATCATTCATCAGATTACTCATCAGAATCCACACACGCATGCATGAGCAAACATCAGTGGAAGAGTCCTCTAAAAATCTGTTGATCTAAAAGCCTAGAGAGAGAGGGCTTTGAGTGAACACTGGAGTGGTACAATATTTACCAAATGCCATGCTGTGATTCTGTTTGCCATTCATTTAAACGCCAGTTATAGACTCTTGGCTTGACATGGTGAAAATCTGGCCTGATCAAATTTCCATTTTCCATTCGCCCATTCATTCATCGAAGCACAGACGCACTCATGTTAGTCAGGACGCCCACAGCAGCTAATAAATGTATTGCGATTGGTTAAGCAGCTTAATTACATACTGTAATGAAAGCATGCTGTTATATATTCTGCAAATGATGTTATATGATATTATAGTAGCTTTCCAAATGATACATCCGATGGCCATAATAATGAGGTTTCAGCAGGTATGCACTTAAAAATGAGTGCAACATGCACAAACTGTACTACGGTGATTCAGGGCATGTTGTAGGAGGTAATACTTACATGATGTCAGTGTTTGTAATTTATTCTAATCATGGAGTCATAATTGTGAACGCCAGCATTATTAGGAAGATGATTGCAGTTATATACAGTACAGTGATACCTCAGCATATGAATGGCCTGCCTCACAGATTTCCACCTTAAGAACTGAAATTTAGCAAGAAATTTGCCCTGGCATACAAGGCATTTCCAGTATGCTGTACGAGCGAACGAACTGGGCCGAACCGAACACCGGCCAAGTTGCACGTACGTCCGGGATCCTTTCATTTTATTTTTTTGTAAGATTTAGTGAAGACGGGCCCCCAAGTGGCGTCCTTGTCCTATCAACTGGAGATCATTGGTTTGATTACATTTTCATCCATTCCGGCATTTGGCAGACGCCCTTATCTAGAGTGACTTACAATTTTATCTCATCATACATCTGAGCAGTTGAGGGTTAAGAGCCTTGCTCAAGGGCCCAACAGTGGCAACTTGGTGGTTGAACCTGGGACCTTCCGAACTGTAGTCCAATGCCTTATCCACTGAACTACCCCTGATCCCTATAGTCGATTCCCGGGTGATGATACAGTACATGGCTGTATCATCTCTAGAGCAAACACTTCTAGGATGTTGTTATTTTATTAATCACAATAATCTATAAACTAGCATTTAGTACGATGGTAAGGCGAAAATGCGTGATCCGCTGTGATTCATGTGAGAGCATGAGAGCATTTATTTCATATTTTACTTCATTTACATGTTCTTATTATTCCCATATGCAAAATATGATTATAGTGTTGGAAATTGGTAATATTAGTAATATTGGTAATATTTTTGGCTGGCTGGAACGGACTATCTATCTTATCATTTACATTATTTACTATGGGATAATGCGTTACGCAGCATGGATTTTCACCTTACCACTTTACTAAATGCTTGTTTACATTATTGTGATTACTAGATTAATATACTAGAATTCCTGAACCATCCTGTTTGTGCTCTTATAGATATTTTCCAGGTACTTTCCCTGTCTGGAGCTTCTTATGGCCTGAGGGAAAGGTACACACAGCCCCATATACACTGGTTTCTGTTTAAATGTAAGGCTATTTATAAAAAGAGAATAATTTATTTTTTTGAAGGGTACCTACACTAGGGGTTCATAACACATTTATAAACATTGTATAAATATTTAATAAGGCAAGTACTGTAGTATTTATGGCTTATTTCACCCCAAGATGCGAGAGAGATTCCTGATGTCTTTATAGCAAAGAGAGAAAAACCTGCAATTATTATGTGACCGCTTCAACCTGATGTATTTATTTTCCTTTACTTTAGGATTCTGTCTTTACTAACAAGTGTTAGGAATTCCTGTATAAACCGGCCACCTGTCATTTTTCCTTTCAGGAGGTGTAGGTACGATATCTATTTCTTATAAGCTCGAAACCGAAAAACTGAAGGTGTCCATTTTTTTCGGTGGCAGCTGGTGATTTCTAAATATAGGGGAAGCACAGGTGTCTGTCACTAAAGCATTTTCCTTTGTGTATCTATGTTTTATGAGAGGGATGAGAGGATTTTATTAGCAGACAAGGCCAGCACTATTTACACACGGTCACAACAGCCAGTCAACTGTAGCAAGAGAGCTGAAACGATGCGGGCTTGCTCCTTGACATCTGAATTAAATCTTGTGCATTAGGCTGGTTTCTTGTTTAATTCTCTGTGTCTATTCATGAGTAAGAGCCTCAAAAGGCTTTCCCAAAATCAAGTCGACAACATTAGGAGTGTCTAGCAACCGAGGGTAAAAAATGTGTATGTTCGATGAACTGAAAATGAAAGCGAGTCACAGCTCACTAGCTTGACAAAAACGTTTTGGGTCCGGGTTTGAGTCAAGCCTCGTTGTCTGCGTGCATGGACTTTGCATGATCTCCCTTGGTGGGTTTCCTCCGTGTACTCCGGTTTCCTCCCCATAGAGGGAGAATGTGCATGTGAATGTTGACCGGAGATCCAACCATGGTCATAAAAATGGAAATAAATATAATGTTCATCAATTGGCCTTCACGGTTCCTAGATGGATGGATGGATCTTTAAAATGATGCGAACCCTGTTACTTAACATTTTAATACTTTGAATTTCGGTAATCTCCCAATCTCCATGTGGAGATTCCTGACCTGCAAGAATATTTAGGTAGTGTTTGATATGTTGGAAGCACTGGCACAAGAATGCACTATGGGAAGAGCAGTATGGTGCTCTAGACCAGTGGTCTCCTTTTTTGCACCACGGAACAGTTTTATGTAAAGAAGTTTTGCCAACCGGCAATGGCGCGCCCAAAGCAAAGCACAATAAAATGCAGAATAAATATAAAACACCAAGAGCCAAGAGCTTTTTCCTCTGCGATGAGAGTGATAGGAGTGATAGGAGACGATGACACCCGAAGTGTATTTCTTATGTACATTCTGCTACGTAATTGCAGACAACATGTATCACAAAGACACAGTATATAGTGCTTTTTGGAGATCTCAGGACATTCCACTTTGACTTTGATTTTAATCCAGAACGTCGGCAGAGTTGAAGTCGTCTCAAATGTACAGTACATTTAAGGCAACATCTATTGTACAGAGTGGGCTTGGAGCATGTGAATCATCTGTAATTTAGGTAAAACTGTAATTTAGGTAGCACTCTTGGTATTTTCTTTTAAATGCACTTTTTTTTTCTTGGGTCTTATCTGTTGTCTCATTATTGGGTATTTTCCATTTTTTAAAGAAGCTCTCCAGAGATAATTTAAAAAAATATATATATTTTTTTACAAATTTTAGCTAGAATTAATCTTGTAACATTAGCTTAATTTTATCGGGCATCAAAACTGATACAGAGAGCAGTGTGGGAAAGAGATAAAGACGTAAGTGAATGGAAGATGATCTAATCTGTTTTCAAACCAAAACACTCTGCAGACTTTAATAGTCAATAAAATAGAAAAAAAAACACAAAATATTTGGAATTCTTTGGACACAGCCCTGTACCCATTCATCTATAGCACGGAACTGTCCATGGTCCTGTGGTTGGGGACCGCTGGTCTAGACAATGTGGATGTTACTTTGACATGTACTGTACCACCTAAGCATTGTTGCAAGTCAAGTACACCCCTTTATGGCAACTGTGATTCCCTAATTACAGTGTCCTCTTTTAGCAGGATCAAATGTTCTGCCAGAAATGGTTTGAGGAACTCTGTATACTGGCTTTCTTTCTTTCTTTGCAAAACACTTACATGATAGCCTTGACTCTCAGAGAAGCTGTGCACTCAGTCGAAAAACCAAAACTGACATGTCAAAAGCCTGTTGTTCATCGAATGCAAATCTTTGCTCCATTAAAACTTAAATCTGTCACAGGATCCCATTGAAGCTGTCCATCAGCAGAGCGCTAGATGTCTACTGGCTTCTCTGCACATTTTAAAGTATGCTGCGATGCTTACCAGTAACAATTTGCTTTAAATAAATGAACAGCACACTGCTAAAATATTAAATTCTACCACAAGCGATGAATAATGAACACAGAATTATTAAAATAAACATGTTATTGTAATCACATTTTAATGAAAATTTTGTTTAAGGTCAAGTTTACTTGCTGCAAATATATATTTACAAGTAGATAATTTAGCACAAATCTGGCACATTCGTCGTTTGTTGCTAGTGAGGATTTAGAGTGTTTCCTTCCATTTTTCACACCAGGTTGGAGGTTACAGAGCGGAGATGGATCAGGATTTAGCATGCAATGCACACAACAAACCTACAGGGAAAGGCTGAGGGAGGGAGAGCGGAGGGAGAAAGCAGCTGCATGGATTCAGGAGGTCATGTTCAAAACTCCCAGCTGGAGTAAAAAAATAAGTAAAAAAACAAAAAAACATCAACCTTGAAAATGTACTTCAGTTGGTGTGAGATTTGTGGCTTAAGGATCTGAAGATAACATCACTGTGAACTGTAATTGCCTTGAGGACCGTATGCTGACAAATGAATGAATTAAATGTCACATTGAATTAAAATTAACCGTGTTCAGTAAGACATGAAATCTCCACCCCACTGATCCAGGTCACGCCATTAGTATTTAAACGGTTTGACTACAAAGTCAGATAAATCCATTTTGGCTGTTTGTAAAAATATTTGTATTTATTTATTTTTTATAATAAGCAAGAGGATAAAGATCTTTATTAATGTGTCAAAATATTATTTTATCATTTCAGTATGAATTTGTTATTATTATTATCATCATCATTATTATTATTATTTTGCCAAAAGCTTCATATCTCTGCCGCCAATGGGTAAATCAGCCTCCAGTTGTATTTGTGCTCATGTAAAAATGGTTGAAGAGGAATGGTGTGTCACATGTACCTTACAGCACAGTGAAATATTTTTTGTATATACCAGTTAGGGGGTCAGAAGTTGGGGTCAGAGCACAGGGTCAACCAGTATACAGCACCTCTGAAGCAGATAGGGTTTAAGGCTTGAACCCCTGACCTTCTGAACCATAACCAAGAGCAATAACTACAGTATTTGAGCCACCACAGTTTCAATTGAACAATCTATTGAAAGTCATTTGAATTGTCCTTTCCACCTTTTTTGCACCACAGACCAGTCTTATGTAAGAACGGGCATCGCACGCTCGTAACAAACCTTAATAAAGTGTAGAATTAATATAACCATAACCATAGTATAGAATCAGTGTGTAAGCCCTAAGCTTGTTTCCTTACAACAAGATGGTCTTATCTACAGTAGGAGTGATGGGAGAAAATGACACCCGAAGTGCATTTCTTATGTCCTGTCTGCTCCGTTATTTAGTTTTTGTTGCAGTCACTGTAGACCCTCCGTATCACAAAGATAAATTGTTGGAAATGGAAGCAGGGTTTTCAGTGCTTTTGTGGCGATCTCAGGGTATTCCGCCTTGTTTTTAAACTAGAACGTCGACATAGTTGAAGTTGTCTCAAAACCCACTTTTAAGACCATATCTATTATACAGAGTGGGCTTGGAGCATGTGAATCATATGTTGCTAAAAAACCCGTAATTTAAGCCGGACTCTTGGCATTTTCTTTTAAATGCACTTTTCTTTTTGTTTGGTAGTCTAAGCGTCTCGTCTGCTGTCTCACCATTCGGTATCACTCATTTTAGCTAGGGTTAGCTTGTAACATTAGCTTAATTTTTATCAGGCATCAAAACCGATACAGAAAGAAGTGTAAGAAAGAGGTAAAGACGGAGGCTTATGGGAGATGATCTGATCATTTTTAAAAATAAAACTGCCTTACACAACACATGAAATGATACATATGATATACAGGGTATCCGAATTAATTATAAGTAAGTCAGCTTGATTCTGTTAATCATGTGATTCGGGATAAGTACTGTACATGAAACCTCCTGACAAAGGACAGGAACTGCAGTTGTGGTATTGGTTTATGAATGCAATTAACAACCATGTCACGTAATACATTTCATGAACATAATCTGTTTTTATTAAGTGTTTATTGATGTGACATGCTAATTGATTTATCTTCATTATCTTGGTCAGATATGCAATGGAATCCAAACAGTCAGATCTTAGGAATGCTGTTCCGTACGACGGCAAAGGAATCTTAAAGAGCTAATCAATGAACTGAAAATCTGGAAGGACACGCTTCATCTCCTGCATACTCCCATTTCTTATGCTTGTTGTTCTCTCTCTCTCTCTCTCTCTCTCTCTCTCTCTCTCTCTCTCTCTCTCTCTCACTCCCTCTCTTTAACACACACACACACACACACACACACACACAACGATGCACCCACACACACTCACACTCTCCAGCTAAGCTCTCAGCTGGATTTATGGATTAGTTTTTTTTTTGGTGCACATTTTCTATGACCTAAATGTTGTAAGTCAGGTATCCCGCAGAGACTTGAATAGCCTCTTTATTTAGGCTGGTCTGAGAGCCATAATTGTGATGTATAGTAGGTCAGAATACTAACAAGGTTGTGACAGAAGCAAATACACACTCCTAACTGAAAATATAAAGGTTAGGCTTTGAAACTCCTACATGACTTGGACTTTAAGGAAGTGCAATTTGTACCACAATGGTGCTGTAATCTTAACTTACAGTATATACTTGGTCAGAAAGTGTTTGTTGTATATTAGTGTATATGTTAACTGCATATAGAAACAGCCCTAGCAGTAAGGAAAATTACAGATTTATATTAATATTCTCTTCCTAGGTAAAACTTTAATGATTCTGTAGTACTGACCTGAACTTGGCCTTGTATAATGAATGTTTAAAAATTTTAAGGCTATAATTAAAATTATTTCAAAAGACACTAGAGACAATTGCTGGAGTAAGTGTAAAGTAGGGGCGAACGGATGCATCGCTTTTGCCGGGCAAATGGTTTTGTAGGCCATAGGGTTCCTGAGATATGATTGTTCACCTATCCTGGGTATGTGAGTATGTGTAAGTGGAGGGAGCATGGTTAGCAACGGCTGCATGGCTGACTCACACAAAGATAATGTAACCCAATATCTTTCATTGCCTTGACTGTGGTGCTTATTTGTTGATGTCTTGTGGAGTTTTAATTGTTAAATTTGAATTTTTTGAGAAAAGTCAGAAGACATGGCTGAAGGTTTCGATATATTGTTATGTGATTCGATATGTGTTTTGTGGGTGTGTGAACAAAACTGTGAGATTTAGCGAGAGAGAAACATAGACAGTTATTTTGCTATATGGTTCATCTAGAATGGCAATTATTTTCAAAGGGGAGAATTTGGAGAACGATTTAGAAGGGGGTTAAACGGGTTACCTATTTTTGATTGACATGAAACTGTTGAAAACAGTGGAGAGTTCAAGCTTTTCTGCTTGGACCAAAAATGAGCCACGGTATAAACGCAAAGCTCCAGACAAACATGAATATTTAGGAGCCAGAATAGAAACTGCAGCTGAAGGAAACTTAGTTATCTGTGCTTCAGTAGCATTATGTGGTAATGATGACTGAATACTGATTGAGTCTGGCAGGGATGACTGTACCTGAGAACTTTCACTGCTTGACTTTCACTGCTTGATCGATTGGATGTGGTGAGGAGGATTCAGGGAAGCATATTTTTCTTTTGGCCATTTTACATTAGTTTTCTTGAAAGTTGTTGATGTTGCTTGACTAAAATTGGCTAACTTTGGCTAGCTAGCCAGCTAAGCTAACTCACACCTGTTAGTTAGCATGGCTAAATACCCAAGCAGTGAGAAAAATTTAATTATTTTTCTTTTGGCCATTTTACATTAGTTTTCTTGAGCGTTGTTGATGTTCCTTGACAAAAATTTGCTAAGTTTGGCTAGCTAGCTAGCTAAGCTACTTCACACCTGTTAGCATGGCTAGGCAGGGAGTAAGAAAAAAACAATTATTTTTCTTTTGGCCATTTAACATTAGTTTTCTTGTGAGTTGTTGATGTTACTTGACAAAAATTAGCTAACTGTGGCTAGCTAGCCAGCTAAGCTATCTCACACCTGTTAGTTACTGTAGCATGGCACGGGGCGATTTTTAAAAGACTCGGAGAATAAAAAAGGGAAAAAAAAAAGAGGGAAATTTTGACGTCAATAAAATCTTTGTCAGAAAATACAAAAAGAATCTCATTTTGCACATGTGTGTCAGCACATTCAATTTGGAAAGCGTGTGAGACTACACAGGCACGCGTGACTGCTTTCAATAACAGGAGCGCTTGAGAAATGTTCACGAGAGTACAACAGTTGAAGTCTGATGAACTGTCTATTGAACGTAGCCCTGTTGTGCTATCACATGGGCTATCACAGTCTATCACAGGATTAAAGATGACTGCACTTTTTTTTTTTTTGTGAGGGACAGTTACTGCTGGTGACTGTGGGATAAATACTAGTTCCTAAATAAAAACATTAGACGCGTTGGCAACCACTTCAGTCACCATCTGGAACTGTGAAAGGGGTTCGGATCAGGTCGTGAATGAATCCTCGTAACTCGAAAATTGACTGAGGTTGACTGAGGTCCTGCTGAATGTTTTGATTTAATTTTTATGGGGATGTGTGAAAACTGAGCCGAATCAGAAAAAAATTAATTTTGGGAAAATTGTCGAAGGCCCCCCTAATAAATATGTTATTAATAAAGTAAGACATAGTATAATCACTGGGATTGTGAAGCTTGGTATAAACAGAATATTTATTATAACAGTTACAGAAACACCAGAGTATCAGTGGTTTAAGAGGAAGCTGTTTTCCAGGGCAGAGGATAATGTTCACAACACTATTCTTTGTTGAGACATGCTTTATTTTTTCTTGTTTATGAATAAATGACTAAGACTATGATGAAATAGAAACAGGACATAATTAAATGCAAACATAAACAAACAGGACATAATTAAATACAAACATAAACAAAAATTGTATGATGTATAATTTAGAATGAATAAAAAATAAAAAATGGCTAGATTGGAGAGATGTGGAAAAATTGATTCAGTTATGAATTACGATTCTTTTGTGTGGTGATCCATGTATCGGCACGCTGACATAAAAAAAAAAAAAAAACATTTATAATAGATATGAACCGCTCAATCATCCAGTGAGCAGAATCGGCTGGGTTTCAGTTTGATTGACTGTGATTGGTCACCGTCAGATCAGCCTCAGATATAAACGATTCTGTACCGAGAGCAGAAGCTCCAGAGTGGCGCAACAGAAACAGCGCTAGTTTATTGCGTTACATTATCAAAAATCACACGTGTTAAAGGATGCAATCTGCCTTTTTCTTCAAACTCTGCAAAACACAGTCAGCGGTAATTAGTTTAAAATCTAGTAGCTGATTGCGCCCGTGTTCTCATGCCTGCTAAACCCACCCGCTCACAAAGTTGAGCTTTGAAACTTTAGAGGCATTTGTGGCGGTAAAACATATTTTTTTAATTAATCCTACAGGTGGCGCATTCTAAACAATTTTACATTTTCGTCCCGTGTGGTAGGAGTGAATTATTTGCTAATTTGTTTAGAAATAATAATTATGTCGGAGGACAGAGATATGTGTTGCTCAGGTGAATGTTAACCTCTAAAATGTTATTTGAAGTTAGTTTATATTGTTTAAATGCTGTGTTTGGCTTTTAAGTGAGAAAACTAATGTTATATGCTACATTTAATTCTTTATTCAACTTTTTTAAAGGTTTAAAATTGTAACAAAATCGGGGGAAAATGCAACATCGAATCGAGATATTTATAAAATCGTGATACTTATACAGTCGCAATTTTAGACGAATCAGCACCGAGGTCTTGTAATAATAACGGTTTGGTATGTTTTCGCGTAACACAAGCAAAACAAATTTCCCTTTTCCCTATAACAGCATGCAAATCTTTATTGAAAAACTATTTTTTAAAGTATTCAGCACTAAGACACTGTTTACGTCAACTTTCCCGTAATTTCTGGTTTATTTCTGATATTTCTGTATTTCCTATTAAACCATTTGAGACCTACTTTAGAGATGGAGACTACTAATCTCTGATAGCTACAGTATTTATACATGTTCAATACATGAACTCTCATTTCAAGCTGAATGAAAGATGGTAAAACTTAAGGTGCTCCGGAGACTTGACCTTTTGCCTGGTTGCCAAGTATGGCAGGAATTTAGCTGCGAAAGAGGTTATGATAAAGCTGTGAAATATAATTATAGTGCTGTTAAAATGTGAGCATATAAAAGAGAGATGCAGAGATAGGGAGAGATAAATTGCTTCATAAAGTAAAGACATTTAAAAGGGTTTCAAATGTTAAAAACTGTATTTGGGTAGCACTGCAGTCTCACAGCTCCAGTGTCTCATTGTGCAGATTTACACATTCACCTCATGTCTGAGTCGTTGCATCTGCGTTAACGCTTTTTTCCCCCCATGTTGGCAAGTACTGTAGACTGACTGGTCTAAATTTTACCTAGGTGTGAATGATTGTGTGAGTTTGGTGCCCTTCAATAGACTGGCATCCTTTCTTGGGTGTATTGTGACTTCGACCAGGATAAAACGGTTACTGAAAAGGAATGAAGGATGGGTATAGACTCATTTCCCAGAAGATTCACGTTAAACAGAAAAGCCAGTACAGTCGGTGCTGAAGAAGGCTGCCATTCAGCGCATCAGAAAGACCTATTCATAGTGTCCAAGGGCAGATAAACACAGACAGCTGAGAATGGTGTTTTCAAGGACAATACACGCCCTTACACGCTCACATGTGGTGCATGACGAAAAACAAAAACGGATTAAATGTAACGCCTTCTGTAATTATAAAACTTGCCTATTACTACAGTTATAACTTGCAGAATTTATTTACAGCAACAACTTATTGATATTTTTGTCTTATTTTTTTCCTTTGGACCTGCCATTCAAAAAATATCAATTCTAAAGGTCTTTACACACCAGAGGCTAATTTTATGAGCGATTTCTTTCTCTTTCGCTTGTCAGTAATATTTTTCCAAACCAATAAACTTGCAGCAAAATTTTTCATATCAATGACATAATGTCCCTGTGCGAAAAGCGACCAATCACAAACGGGCCTAATGAAACGCTATCATAAACAAACTTCTGTTACAGCGATGCAGTTCTTTTTTGATGGCTGTCAATATTAACATGTTAACGCATGTGATTAATCTATAATTTTTAACGCATTAATATTTTTTTTATGCAAATTA
Organism: Clarias platycephalus; assembly: GCA_030068275.1. Taxonomy (NCBI): domain Eukaryota; kingdom Metazoa; phylum Chordata; class Actinopteri; order Siluriformes; family Clariidae; genus Clarias; species Clarias platycephalus. Next base: position 19,498,674 of record JAQQZT010000004.1, on the reverse strand, counting down.
ATCATATGACCCAGTTTGACCTTAATAGCTACTCATAATCGATTCTGTTGATCTTTGGATCTGAAGACCTGTGAGGGTTGCCCACTAGAGGGCAGTGTTTTTATGTTGTAGTTTTGTTTGTAGACTCAGTTTCCCAGAAGGCACCTCAGTCAGGTGACGCGGATGCTCACCTGAACTGAGGATGCTCA
>JAQQZT010000004.1:19472678-19486584 GCA_030068275.1 Clarias platycephalus | reverse complement strand
CACACACACACACACACACACACACACACACACACACACACACACACACACACACACACACACACACACACGTACACACACACACACGTACACACAAATTATTACTATACTGTATATTGTCTTATATGGTACATGTTTCATAGGAGAAGCTACTTATACTAGTTTCTGACACAGAGAGAAAGTTTTTATTATACACAACACCTGCATACAAATTTATACTGAACTGTCAGAGTGGGTTCATAGTTGCAATATTTCACATAAATCCAATTTGAATAACAAGTAGTTGCTAAAATATATGGAAAATTTATAGTATTTATTTATTTTTAATTTTTTTTGAGTATGGCATTTTTTTGGTGACATGATCTATTCCCTGTGATTACTAGTTACCAATTTTCTCCCTAATTTTAGTTGTGTCCAATTCCCACCCATCTTGTTAGGTCACTCCCCCATCTACCAACCAAGACGGGGGTAGGCTAACACGTGCTATCTTTAGCATACAGTACATGAAGCCACAGAATACGCGTTTCTGAACTGCTGTTCACGCAAAATTATATAGTTGCGTAACACAATTGGAGGAAAACGCTATCCACCTCTTCCGCCTGCATGGGCTCAAAGATGCCCATTTTTGGTGAGTGTTGCCACGATTGATGTGGGAGTGCGCGTATGCCACCATCTGCCCCACAAGAAAATGTGGTCGGTCAGCTTTTTGGATTCACGGCTATGGGATGGTTGTAGCATTGTTTTGAATGTCCAGATGATCGTGGTGAATTTGTTTCCCTTGCACCATTTGGGAGCAGAACTGATTATATTTTTGGACTGAACATGACACGAATAATAATAATAATAATAATAATAATAATAGCTATTCATTTTTGATTCCCACCTTGGAGTCTGTGTGCGTGGAGTTTGCATGTTCTCCTCATGCTTGCAGGGTTTCCTCCGTGTACTCCGGTTTTCTCCACCAGTCCAAAGACGTGCGGATTAGTCTAGTTGGTGTTCCCAAATTGCTCATAGTGTGTGAATGAGCGTTTGAGTTCTGTGTGCTGTGATGGACTGGCATCACACCCACCCACCCTCCACTTCTTCTTCTTCTTCTTCTTATTTAATAATGTTTTAATAAATAGAAGAAAGGCGGATGTATAAATAATCTGTATGTAAACAATCTGTGGAACACAGGCACGATGCGAAACAAATTAATTACTGGCCCTGCGTCCGTCTGTGCTGTGTAATTGAAGGCTCTCCAGCTCTTTTTCTCTGTAAAACATGGCCGTCCTTGAAGGACTTTCAGTAATCATGCCAGCTATCCCAGGCTGCCAGACTACATTCTCGCACATTTTTTTTTCTTTTCTCAGTACTGAGCACACACACACACACACACACACACACACCACACACATACTCTCTCTCTCTCTCTCTCTCTCTCTCTCTCTCTCTCTCTCTCTTTTATACTAAATATTGTATATACAACATTTCCATTTGTGCTCTGTGTGTGCGTTATAACTCAGTAAAACAGTTGTGCATTACAAACAGAAGAGGATATACAATATCTATCTATCATTACATTGAACATGCATTACAATTGGTTATTGTTGCATTACAACATTCTATACTATTCTAACCATTCTATATTATATTATACCCCATAATTATAGCTCACTATTTTATGTTATGGTGTGATTATTGTTTTAATAGTAAACATACAGTATAGTACACATCATTCCTGCTTAGTGTAAAGCTTACACGGTAAAAAACACACAAACAAACAAACAAAAACAAAAGGTTTGGATTTCTATTCTAATAATCTTATGATATCTCAGGATTTGTTTGCGTTAGACATGGAGCCGTATCGCTTCAGCGGCGTGAACATGACCGGCTTTCGGATCCTGAACACCGAGAGCGCTCAGGTGTCTTCGATCATAGAAAAATGGTCCATGGAGAGACTGCAGGCGCCGCCGAAGCCTGACTCAGGACTGCTGGATGGATTCATGACGGTGAGACAGACAACAGAAACATTCTAATAACGCATTGTGCCACTTTATGTTGTTTCTATGGCTTAATCAATAATGCGTTAAACCGTAACATTTGTATCACAGGCTGCTGGGGTGAAGTGGAAAAAAAATAAATAAAAAGAGGCTGAATTGCTTCGAGAATAGATGGCTTTTGCAGAGGAAACGGGGGATCTAACAACAGGGAACACATGCATGCTTAATTTGGCTGCCTTCACACACGCGCACACACTCACACAAACACACACACACACATACACACACACACACACCCACTGTCTCTACAGGTAGCTGATGTTCGAGCCAAGGTCACCACCTAGTGTTAGACATAATGGCCATTTATCATCTCTGCCAATTAGTCTCATGCTCTACAGTAGAATAAGACTTTGTTCCAAAATCATTTCAGGTGTGTGCATGTTGCACGCAGAGAGAGAGAGAGAGAGAGAGAGAGAGAGAGAATAAATGAAGGCTTTTAGGCTACCTTTATAGGCAGGAAGACGGTGATAAGGTGAAGGGAAAGCTGATGTTCCAGAAATATCCAGATTCACAGTTGTTATTCTCAAGGATAATTTGCCTCAATAAGCTGATTTTAACGAGGCCGGAAATACAGATGTGCACTCTCTGACCCACCCGTTACAAATACACAGTATACACTCACTGGCTACATCATTATATGCAGCTGTTCAACTGCTCATTAACGTATCTTAAAGTATCTAATCAGCCAATGGCATGGCAGCAGCTCAGCGCATTCGGGCATCAGAATGGGGAAGAAATGTGATCTAAGTGACTTTGAATGTGGTTGTTGGTGCCAGATGGGCTGGTCTGAGTATTTCTGAAACAGCTGATCTAATGGGATTTTCACACACAACCATCTATAGGGTTTAAAGAGAATGATATTAAAAAGAGAAAATATTCAGTCAGTGGCAAGTCTCCGGCTGAAAATGCCTCGTTAATGCCAGAGGTCAGAGGAGAATGGCCAGCATCTCTGAATCCTCAACACATGGAACCTTAAAGCAGATTGGCAGCAGAGTGCCACACCACACTGAGCTACAGTAAGAACAGGAAACAGAACAGGCTTTCCAAAAATTTTACAATAGAACACTGCAAAAATGTTGCCTTGTCTGATGAGCCTTGGTTTCTGCTGTGACATTCAGATGCTAGGGTCAGAATTTGGTGTAAACAACATAAGAGCATGGATCCATCCTGTTTTTCTTTTTTTCTTTTTTCAACAGTTCAGCCTGGTGGTGGTGTAATAGTGTGGCCGGGGGGAGGCTTCAATTTGCTATGGAACATAAAGATTGGACTTAATGGAAGTAATGGAAAAGGTCAGGTGGTCTGATGAGTCTGGATTGACTCTATTCCAGAGTGATGGGTGCGTGAGGGTCAAAGGGATGTGAGCCTCTGGAGGCAGTGTTGTGATCATGGGGTAGCTTCGGTGAGTCAGGTCTAGACTCAGCAACATTAATGTATGTGGCAATAAAATGAAGTCTGAGCATGAGGAATCATTTTCACACAAGAACTGGACACCACAGACTCCTGATCTTAACCCCATTCAAAGTTTTTGGGTAAAACTATCAATATTGTGATATTGCATAAGGTTGAGGAAAGAATGCCAGAGCGAGTGCATGTCGTAATCAAAGTGATCGGCGGCACAACAAAAGGTTAGAATGTGTGACTTCATTTCTGGCCATGCAGTGTGCAGAGCAATTTTCATGGTACATTCCAACAATTAAGTCTGCAACTACTGGAAACCCAGTGGAATAAAAGATCTCATTAGATTCTAATTTCTGTGCTCAGTTACAGTTCGTCCTTGTTTTTGACCTTTGCCTGACTGTAATTTTCAATTACTCTCCTGGCTAAGTATGACAAACAGAAATAATGATCTAAAAAACGATCAATAGATGGGTACCAGCAATTAGGCACAGCAGACACACAGGCTGGGATTACACAAGGAAGCATGTAAGACTTTCCAAGGATATACATCGTGACTCAAAGTCAGAGACTGTGAATTTTTTTCCTTTTCTTTTTCTCTTAATGGATTTGACTGGATTCCAGTAGTGTTTCCGAACTTGTAACAAGGACACTGATGATGATCCTGGTTAAGATTATAGTGAATAGGTAGAAATGCAAGTTTTTACAGTTGCTATTATATAATCCTTTAATCCTCATGTGTTAATAAATAAATGATGCACCACTGACAAATAAGTCTTATAAAAGGGTATAATGCACTGTATAAGAGGTGCTTATTTCAAACACGGACTTGTGATGAAATTTCTTGTGAATAAAGGTGTAAAACAGATTTATAGAAGACTTTCAGTGCAGTCCGTTGATGAGATGCTGGGCAGCAATAAAACATTTGAATGGTGCAAATGTTTTAAATACATCCATATTTAAAAGTGTGTAAGTGACGATTCCGCTCGAGGTGGCTCGGAGCCCGCTGCAGTTGTTCCAGTGAACATTCAGCGCCTGATCCCGGATAACTTGTTGCCAACTTGCGAAAGCGGAGACATACTGTACTGTATCTGTCTGTGGGAACTATACACACAGTCCTTCACCAGCATCACTTTCACAATACAGGAATTCGTCTGGGAGTTATTACCAAATTCCCCCCCCCGTACAGTCTTGACCTTGCTCCAAGCCATTTCCACATGTTTGGGCCATTAAAGGAGTTCCTGGGAGGCCGGTGTTTCAGACAATGAGCAAGGAATTAGTGCATTATTGTAGCAAAGGGGTAAATAGAGATATAAATGTGATTTTTACTTTCATAACAGAAATCAAATCAGAATCAAAAGTCCCGGATTGACACCCCTTGTACTATAATACAGGGTGCATAAACTAGTATCTTTCAATACTGGTGCATTGTAATTGTCTTCTTTGAGATGGAATAGGACCTAGAGGCAAGTGACTGCTTGAAAAAAGACTTCTAAATCATGTAATTCTTACTGATGGATAAAAAAGCACTTCAGAATTTACTAAATAATAAATATGTCCGAAGGTTTGAGCAGGATGGTGATAAAATGCTTCATTAAGGGGCTGTGTTTATGACTTCCCCGGAGATATATATCTCACTCCAACTCTGCCTGTCTATTGATCCAGTTTGTCGCTGTCCTTGGTTTCCTGAAACTGTTTAAAAGTGATCAATGTCCTGTGACTTTGGGGCTTTTCCAACGTTCCCGAAACTTGTTTGTGAGAGCGTGGCTAATTGAAGTTCTTCAATTTCTTGGCCATTTGACTATATCTCTTCATAATATCCTATGAATTGGATACGCATTAGCCATGAAATGTTATGATGTACTCACGAGTCACTTACAATGAACTTTCGAATCTGTTACGAACTGTGTTAAACTCGCCACTAACTTTCTCAAATAAAACAAAAGCTCCAATTTCCCTTTGTTTAGGCAAGATTGTGATATTTTTTCTACGTTGTTAAGTTTTTAATTTAACTGCTAACAACACCCTGAACCCTCCTGGTTTAGATACCTCCTTATCATTTAGCATTTAAATCCAAATGTGGTGCAAAATGTCATTTGCCTCAAAATAATAAGCACTAATAAGCACGAACAGTATCTGCAGGGGCTGACCTTCAAATCGCATGTTCAATTTCGATTGATAGGTACGTTATCTTCTTGATCCTTCGGCAGAATTGAGAAAGTTTTAATCCTGAACATTCTTTTAAAGCACTTCTGTCCTAGCTGGTTAATTCAATTGTCATAGAAAAGCATGCATTTGTCTGGAAACGCTATTTTAAGGTGTATCAGGGAATCCTGGTGTCACAATGAGCCTGAGGGTTCCCTCTTTCTTACTAGCTCACTGAATCCTTATTTAAATATTCTCAAAATAGGATTTCAATGGTTTTTTGTTTTTACTTACTGTATGAACAAACTCGGACTGGCCATATCTCAGCAACTGGACATGATACAGCAATAAACTTGGCACCAAAACGGTGCTTATTGAACCAGGAGTCTGAAATTATGTCAATTATCTCAATCGCCCAAAATGAGACTGAATACCTGATTTAATGTTACGAGTCACAATTCATTATATTACTTCTTTTCTTTCTTTTTACATTTTTTTTTGATAGAGTCTAAAATTAACTCTGGTGCACTGTCTTATCAGCGCTTTTCCTTCAAGTCTACTGTTTCCCTAGTCACTGCTGTGCAGGCGTGAACGTGTTGCATCAGTTCATCTGTAACTGCGGCACGAGCAAAAGTGGATGCTCCACTAGTGATTTGCAAGAAAGAAGAGCAGAGTGCAGTGATTCATTGTTTGTGGTCTGAGGGAGTACCCGGTGCCGTTATTTATCAAAGACTTTGTGTGCAGTATGGAGAAAGTGTTTGGATATCTTCAAACACAATTTGCACTGATATGGAGGGAAGGTGAAAGTTTCTTAAAGAGAATCATTACTGGTGACGAGACATGCATTCGTGAGGATGGAACGGAGACATCCTCATTCACCTCAGTCAATAAGAAAAAGTTCAAAAGTCAACCACCACCTGGAAAATTCATCAATGCTTACAGTTTTCTGGGACTCTCAAGAGCCAGTATTGGAACATTATCAGGAAAAAGGTTCAACAATCAACAGTGCTCGTTACATCGAGATGCTTATTGAAGAACTGAATCGTAAACTTGGAATTAAACACAGAGGACTGACATCCAAGGGTGTCATGATGTTGCCCACACTGTTGACACTCTGCAGAAATTTCGTTTTGAGGTGTTAAAGCATCCGCCCTATAGTCCAGTGTTATAGTAAATAGTACACGCGTGCACGGATGTTGATTATACAGTACCAGTAAGAGACACGCACTAAGACCAAGCAGGAGAGGTGATTACCCATAATTAAGCATTAGAGAGAAAAACCGTTGGCTCTGTTTTGATCACGTGACGCTCGGGGTCCAAACAAGAAGAGGATGCGTGATACTCGGTACCCATAAACCAAGACTTTTCCAAGTCAAAATTATTATTTTTATTAAAAATCTTTGCTCGTCGCAAACCGCATTACTCGCAATCCGAGGTGTCACTGTATATATATATATATATATAATTTAGAAAACGTGTAAAAAATTTTATATATATATAATTTTTTTTACAACGTTTTCTAAATTCAGTTTGCAATTTTTCACCCATAAAAATGAATGAAAATGAATTAATGAAATGATCCATGAAATTAAAATGGCTATAGGCTGCTTCAAGGTACGCTATGAACAATTAAAGCCAGATAGAAATATAGGTCTTTTTGATTGATCTACAGATGGACAGGGGAAATGCTGACAACTATACATAGTCTGAACATTTTAACACCTGTGTGTATGTACATGAGGAGAGAGATTGACTTGTGTATCTGACATGTCTGAAGAAAAACTGTTTTGATCCTGCATCTGAAATCACAGACCCTTTGACTTTACTATGACACACACACACACACACACACACACACACACACACACACACACACACACACACACACACACACACAGAGTCCTGACAATCATCTCTATAGTGGTTGCTACCAGAGATGTGGGGTTGCTGTGGAAACAGCAGCTGGCGCAGTGACCTGGTGGAGCTCCTTTGCAGCAATTTCAGCCCATCCATCAGTGCAGTGATTTATTGCTGTCTAGAAGCTCCCAGCATGAAGAGAGACGGAAAGACATGTTTCAAGAGGGGGGCAGAGAGAGCAAGAAACAGCTGTATTAGACTGAGACAGATGTTTCCAGTTCGGCCACAGGAAATAAGGCACAAATCTTCAAGAAATCAATTGTGCATCAAAAGTTTAATTAGGAGTTTTCTGTCATTTTAAAATCCCCTCGTTGCTGCCTGAATGTGTCTGTTTAGCAGTCTGAATGCATTGCTGTGTAGACACAAATCACATCTTGGACCTTCTTTTTGGACTTCTAGAGTGGGGACAAAATAAAACAAAAATGCAATGCAATACTTCAGTTGTGCTATGGACAATAGAGTTCGGAAAAGCGTGCAATAATAAAACCCATTAAATATAATAGGAACAATTGAGAAACTTAGAGATTATGCAAATCATAATAAGAAACACTTAAATGCTTTTTGGGGATCGTTGCACTCAAATAGCAATTCTTAGAGGTAGTGGGTAATTTAGCGGAAAAGGACAAAAATAGTAAAATCATGCATTCATACAAGGCTTTAATAGTCATAACACACACTACATAGCCAACAAAGGATGTGGACCATCACATCTTTAAGTTTCTTCCTCATACGGTTGCCCCAAAGCTACAATAAAAGCACACAATTGTATACAGTAGAATGTCTTTGTCCTTTGTTTGTTGTAAGCATTACAAATTGTCTTCACTGTAACTAAGAGGCCAAATCTGTTCCAGCATCACTATGCACTCCATGACGCTCCATGAAATATCCCGATACGATATAAAAATTTTCCCAGATTTTCTTACAATTTTAAACTTTTAAAAATGTTTAATGATTAATTAAATGTAGCTCATTCCTTAAAACATTAATTTACTCACTTAAAATGTTTAAACACATGTAACATCAGGTACCTCTGTCATTTGCAAGTTTAGCTTAGAAAATAGCTTAGTATAGTTTAGAGCGCCATCTGTAGGATTATAAAGAAATGGTGACGTTTTATCGCCTCAAATGCCTCCAAAGTTTCAAAACTCAGCTTGACAGTGAGCGTGCGGGATGAGTGTCTACTAGAGGCTACTAGATTTTTGACTAATTAGCGTTCACACTGTTTTGAGACTGGTGTAAGCGTGTGTAATGAGTGGGTTTAAGACCAATTTGCTTACAGAATTTGGAGAAAAGGGCACATCAGAAGCTTTTAATGTACACGATTTTTGATAATGAAACACCATAAAAATGTTGTAGGTGTAGCTCAAACATATAGACATCGAATATGATCTATTCCCACACAGCACAAGAACTGAAAGATGGTTAGTAATGAAGAAAAACTACATTAGCTACATGAGACGATGGAGATAATTATAATGTTAATAGATTATGTTTTTAGCGACGGGAAAACCGCTAGTAAGCAATCATATAGCTTGAATGAATTAATCAAGGGAGAGAAATGATTTGATGAATGAGGATTGTTTGAGTTACTGTTAGTGTTCGAGTGAGAGTATACTGAAGAAGAGTAGCGTGAGCAAAAGATAGAGAGCAAGCAACAGTGTGGCTTTTAAAATTACGCTTTAACCAAATAAAAAAACTGAAGATAATTAGCTACCATAATGCTACCTAGACAGTGACATGATTATCTTAACTATATTATTAGCCGTCTTACTGCTATTTACCTAGGTAAAGACAAGATGTTGCTATCAGACATTAACTAATTACCCCAATTGTCCTAAATATAGTAATACTGTAGTTTCTGCAGAAGATCCAGTAACCTTGCTTTCAGATAATTTTTTTCCGTTTTACTTTGGTGTATTTTTTATGTTTAATTTTTCATAATTCTTTTGTATTTTTATGTATAATTTTTCGTCTAGTGTTTGTACCCCAAAAGGACATGCACATACAATCTGATTGCAAAAGACCTACAGTAATAGTCCGAGCAACCTCAGGTTACACAGTTATACCTTCCATTTGTCTGTAACAACACAATGCATCATTTGAGACCCGTCATATCAAGAAATGTACATTTTAAAATGTAAATATATTTAAGTTGCAATAGAAAACAATAAATAAAATAGAAAAATGTCAAATGTATAAATTAAACAGGATGTGCAGAATGTGAATGTGCAGGATATGGCCTAAAGTGGGACGAAGTGATGTGAGTCACCCGCAGTGTAATTGTCCCTGTTTTTGTCCATGTTTTTAAGTGCAAGTTGGTCCATTCGCACTTCTGCATGTGAGCAGTAGTGCAAATGTACAACGTGGTGAGTAATGTACTGTAGTGTGCTCCAAAACATGTATGAAAGAAACAAGGCACGTCAAATTGTTTGAGTCGTATGTGATGTTCTGTGGTGTATTTCAGGAGTAGAAGGGAAAATAAGGCTGAGGGTTCCCTCTTTCTTACTACATGTACTGTATGCCATAGAATCTTTATTTAAAATATTTCAAAAATAGGTTTTCTACATTTTTTTTCTAAGACCTTCCTCGTATACAGTACAAACTTGCACTGGCCATATCTCAGGAACCGGACAGGATACAGTAGTAAACTCTATATCAAAATGAAACTAGAAAAAAAAAAACTGAAAATCACCCGTGACTTGATACCTGATTTGATGTGACTGGCAGATTTTCTAAAACAATAAAACAAATGTCTCACTAACAAATCAGAACTGGATAATCACTGTCCTGATGGTTGAATTTCGCATTGGCATATTGTAGTTTCACTAAATTGGTGTGTGCAAGCAAGAAAACTGAACCAAAATCTTAAATTATGGTAAAATGCAGACATTCAGTTATATTGCAAATCTATGCAACAGAATATTATATACCATGACAGAAATTCTAGTTGTATGCCAGAAAGCTCGTTTATGTCTTCATTTTTATTTATCAGAATTGAGTCTACACTTTTTACACTGTGTCTTCACGCCCCAAGTTGCATTATATGCCGCTAGGAAAGTTAATTAACTTAGATTTCTACTCTATCTATCTCGTTATTAATAGCTTGTTCTCTCAATTGCTTGTGGTTACATTTAGCTACTGGGCCATTTTATTATGTGTGGGTTTCTTTTTTTTTTTTTTTCCCTTTCTGGTAATTGTTAAAGTGATTTGCACACAGTGAACAAACACCTCTGGTTTAACATTGGGGTTGTGTGTATTGTGCGGAATTTACACCACATCAGCTTACTTGTTGTGTATACTGTAAGTATATAGGACATCTCATACCACTTAATAGTGTTATTGATTTCAGGATAGTTTTACATTGTGTCAAGGTGTGTATACATGTGTAAATTAGTTGTTTTGTGTGCAGTCCAATTCATTAATGTTATATGAATAAAATTGTGATCAAGTAAAATTTATTGAAATCAATGTGGATTTTCATCTTTAGGTTAATATGAGAATACACCACAATAACTTGCAGAATTGTAAAAAATTTTAACATTGGTAAGAGAGAGAGAGAGAGAGAGAGAGAAAGTGAGAGAGAGCGTGAAACAAAAATCAACACACTTGCTTGGAGGTGGACATGCTTCCAACAAAATAAACCAAAAAAACCAAAAATGCTTCCCTATTCTCTTTGTCCACACGCGCGCGCACACACACACACACACACACACACACACACACACACACACACACATGTGCATGCACATTGAAATGCATTCTGTAGTGCTAGAAGAGACATCTGCAATTACTCCCTTTGGAGCCAGAAGCGATCATTAGCTTAGTAATGCTTAGTAATACATTTCACACAGTGACAGCTGAACTGCGCGCACACACACACACACACACACGCTATCTCGTTCTCACACAATCTCACACTTCAGTCTCTTTACTCAGTGAACAATTTTGTGTGTGTCTGAATATCTAACCAGCACCGAACCCGGTGACTGATGATGAATCTAGGGCATGCTGTCGCGTCAGCACTGTGTTCCTGAAGATTAATGTAACATACTGTACGCCGATGGGGTTAAACGTTTATTCACCCAAAAGTATCAATGGATTACGGATCACGCAACAGTCATCCTACGCTAACTGTATAAGATAAAGTTTAAAATTTATAGCAGTATTAGTGGTTTTGTAATTGCAGTGTATTATTGTAAGCAATGTGAAGTAGCTCGGAGTTACTACAGCCGAGTTATAATTACTCTAGAAATTGAGGCAAATTAGTGCTTTTATTATTGGGAACCAAATGCAATTACAGATCATAGCATCAAATAAGTAAAATTAAGCTGTAATAATGTGCAATTAGAGCAAATCGTTTGTGTGTTTGTTGTTTTTAATTAACGTGCAATTACATTTTATATGCCAAAGGAATTGGTTATCTGTAAATAAGGAATAAAAGTGGGACCTATTATTTTCCTCTAACATTACATCCAGAAGTACTTTATTCCTCTTATACTATAGCAATTTGTCAATAATAACATTTATAGTTATTACTTTTTAATTTCCTGCAAGTTTTCCCCACATTTTGTCATCTGCCAATTCCTTCTCACCGGTCAGATATAGCCTATCATACTACTGTACAAACTAGCAAGGGTGAAGGATAATTCATGCTTCTGCTTTTTGAATTATATGTTTTCAAACTGCTGCTTGTTAGCATGTACCTCGGCAGTATTGACATCTAGTGTTATGTATACCACCTTCGGAAATACAGCGCACATTATTCAAAACTACAAGACCAGATGAACTAAGTGTTAAGGTGCTATCCATGCACATTTACAAACTAAGCACATACACTCACTAAACACAGCAGTTGGATCAGAGGTCACCGTCTCCCCAATTCACTGTCATTTTTCACAGATTAGGCGCTCTAAGCTGCCTTTAAGTCCTCCTTTTGCACTCTAGGATTAGCTCCTGTTTCAAGGCTCTGGCAACCTAAGCATTGATAGACCAATCCAAACAGAAGGTTAGAAGAAAAACGTTATTTGTATACCTGACTTTGTCACTTTATCTAAAAATAAAAGTCTGCCTCGGTCTCAGATGATCTGTTAATTGTACTTAATTCACTCCAGCTTTAACACTAATTAAGCGCTGCGGTACACCTAATCTACTCTTCATATTGTATCTGTGGTCTAATCTACTTTATACAAGATATACTGTATGTGGTCTGATTTACCTTATTCAAGATATCTGTGGCCTGATCTGGTCAATATGACATATGTGGTCTGCCCTACTCTATTTAAGATGTTCCAGGTTTGATCTACTCTATATCAGTGGTCTGATTGGTTCTATATACTGTAGGTTTTCTGTGGCCTGATCTACTCTATGAGGTGGCATATATCTCATATATCTAATATCTGATCTATATAAGATATCAGATGTCTGATCTGTTATGTATAAGATATCAGCAGTCTGATCGGCTTTATACAAGATATATGTGGTCTGATCTACTCTACTATATAAGATATGAGAGGTCTGATTTACTCTGTATAAGATATATGTGGTCTGATCTACTTTATGTATGATATCAGTAGTCTCATCTGAGGTTTACAAGATATATGTGGTGTGATCTGGATCTACTCTATATAAAATACCTAAAATATCTACTCTATGCCAGTGGTCTGATTGACTCTATATAGGATTTCCGTCTTCTGATCTACTCTATATAAGATATCAGTTGTCTGATCTACTCTATACAAGATACCAGTGCTCTCATCTACTCTGTATAAGATATCTGTGGTCTGATCTACTTCACATAAGATACAGTAGTTTCTCAAGCGGAATATCTATGACTGCCGTGCACTCTGTCACGGCCAAACGGCAACAGCCAAAATAAATCAGTCGCAATTCAAAGTTATTCGTGAAATGACCGCCAGGTGGCGCAAAGGGACATTTTGCAAAACGGCTGCAATTATTTTTGTTTAGATGGACTCTCTGTTTCTATCTGTCTATTGTTATTATTAAAGAAAACAGCACAAACAACAGCTCAAGGGTTTATAAAAAAAAATAATAATTAACGGTAAAAATGTTAATTTTAGAATCTGCAGAAGTTCTGTGGACCGAGCACAACGTAATAATCTAAAATTATTATATGATTCCACATTCTAAAATTGATATTGTTACCGTTTTTAATCCCTGAAATGCGATTTTTCTTATCATAACATGCATTGTATTGTTATTAATCACTTTACACTGTTTTAATCGCTCTACAATGTTTTAATTTTAGATTTTTTTTTTTAAATAAATAAATAAATAATCCAAATAAAATTATTCCATTTGTATTTTCCCTTCGTAAAATAGCATTAAAAATGATGGGTTGTGTATCGAGCGATTAAAAACAATACAAGGCGTGTTATGATAAGGAAACT
>JAQQZT010000004.1:19446006-19462685 GCA_030068275.1 Clarias platycephalus | reverse complement strand
ATTTTCTGCAATGGAAAAGTACTCGAACTAGTTACTTTTATCAGAAAGTAACACTGTAATGTAACTGATTACTTTTTCAAGACTGTAATTTGGTAATGTAATTAGTTACTTTAAAAAAGTAACGTCCCCCAACACTGATCATGACTGACCCTGCGTTCTTTGACCTCAGCTCCCAAGCTGGAATATGTGAAAAAAGAATTTCACTGTGCAGAAATGTATATTTAACAAATAAAAGATGAACCTTAAGTATATACAGTAATAAGCATAACAAAAAATACAGTAATAAGCATTATTACCGAATCAGGTTACGAAAGCTACACCATTCATCCCGCTCTTGCATTGCTTCTTATAGCTCTTGCATTTGGCCCATGCTCGCTGCCAGCTCCGGTTTGGCTCTCTTTCTATACTTTCCTGGAGCCTTCTACCCATATCTGTTACTACTGTGATAACACAGCAAAAGGATCCTTCTTGACAGTGGAGGTATTATGTGTATTGGTTAGGCTGCGCATGTGTGCGTCCATAATTCCTGCTCTCAGGAATGAGTGGCTGAATATTCTCGGGATTTGTCTGAAATTCTCATTATAATCAGATAATTTGATTTGATTCGATTTTGGAATTAATCCATCAGGGTCATGGTCATTACAAGGACTAGGGTCTGACCCTGGTTTTCTTCAGTAATGTCCTTTTAAGGGAAAAAAAAGTATATTTAATAGAGATTTATAACTAGAAACTGAAGGAGTTTGTATTAGATTTACAAACGGTGGCAGTAATTTGTTTATGTTTAAGTACAGTATTCCTCAGGGCATTTTTTTGTATCAGTCTTATCCTGAAGAATGTACTGGCATCATAAATATGATGCAGGTTTTTATTATTTTTTTTAATAAAAACATATTGTATATGTCCTGAGAGCACCTGGTCCACAATGAGAAGTCTTTTGTCTTTGTATCCACAGTCTCATTATCAGGAACTAATTAACACACAGCACCCCAGGGTGAGCTACCCGACTGAGGATCTGTCCTGCCATAAAATACATTGTGTCACTTCCATTTGGTTCTCTGGTCATTATATATTTCAAAGAGGCCCGGGGGTATAAAAAGGTATGCATTATGTAATGCAAGATGAATTCATCATTGTACATTATGCCTGCAAATCCACTGGCTCTGTAAGCTCTTCTTGTTTTTTCTTTTATGTGTGTATAAGTAGTGCCATTTATTACTTTTACTAACTAAAATATTATTCTTTGTAATCGGTTATGTTATGTTAAGTTACTGTATTATACACTCGAGTCAGATCATACTTGGAAATACATATTAAATCATAAACCTAAAAAAAACTCAATCCATCCATCTCTGTAGTCCAAATTGGGATCGTAGTGGCCGAGGATGACCTTTGTATTTATTTCCATTTTCACAACTGTGCTGGGACTGCCGGTCAACATTTACACACTGTGGGCAATTTGGGAACACCAATGAGCCTAATCTCCATGTCTTTGGACTGTGGGAGGAAACTGGAGTACTAGGAGGAAACCCACCAAGCACGGGGAGAACATGCAAACTCCATGCACACAGACCTGAGGCAGGACTCGAACCCGGACCCTGGAGGTCATTGCAACAATGTCGGACCAAATTCCATACTATGTGAGGTGGCCCTGATCTGGTTCCAATCAAACTCTAGCATAGTTTGATTTATTGAGAAAGCAAAGCTGAAAAGTGACATTGTAAAAGAGGCATGAGACACAAGCTAAGGCAAATGACAGAGCTGAAGTGATGTGGAAATGTGACACTCTCTGGAGGGTTGGATCGATGAACAAGGAGAAACAAATGGTGGAATTATATACACAATAAAACACTATGGTTCTTTCTCTAATCGTCTAGTACAGGGATCACTAAATGCCGGACCTTGGTCCAGACCCAAACCGAATCACATTTATATCTGGACCCTGATGCTTTTTTGCTAAATGAGAATAATTAATACACTAGTAATCTAGCGTTTTTCTCTCTCGAGGTGTGCGCAGCTATAGGCATCATTAAGCAGAGCCAAATAGTAATGAAAGTGTACGTCAGCATGAAAAGCGAACCTCCAAAGAGGAACAGACAGATTATCGGTCTTTCGGCTGCTCCCATCGAGGAGTCGCCACAGCGGACCATCCGATCCGCACACAGGTTATACGCCAGATAAAACCCCCTATTTCATTCAGGGCTTGGGACCAGCACAGCATCCAGTGGCTTGATTTTCAGCATTGGGTAGGAGCCGAAGCCAGGCCTTCTGCATAGTAGGTGAGAAACCTACCACTGGGCCACCAATGCCCGATGAATGGACAGATTACACACTTACTCACTCATTGCTTTATCCTGTATAGAGGTCATGGGTGACCTGGAGCCTATCCCAGGAGACTTGGGGCACAAGCCTGGGCACACTCTGGCCACAGTGCCAGTCCATCACAAGTCACTCACGTGTACACACACACATACACAATTATAATTTGGGAACACCATTTAACCTAACCTGCTTGTTTTGGGAACACCATTTAGCCTAACCTGCTTGTTTTGGGAACACCATTTAGCCTAACCTGCTTGTTTTTGGACTGTGACGGGAAACCACGGTACCCAGAGGAAACCCACCAAGCATAAGTAAAACATGCAAACTCCATATACACAGACCTGTGGGGGGAATCGAACCTGGACCCTGGAGGTGCGAGGCCACGGTGCCAACCCCACTACGCCACCATGCCACCCGTGGGCAGAATAATGTATGTTTACTCTTCCTGCGGGAAGTTTAAAAGCAGTTTGTCTCATATTCTCAGAAACCGTGGAGATAATAAAAAGCAGTGATGTGAGGAGCCACTACGAGACAAAACACAGATCGTTAGAGCAAACATATCCGCAGCGGTCCGAGCCGAGGGAGCGTGAAATACCTAAACTGAAAGCTCAGTATGAAAGAGCAACTAGAGTCCTTTCACATTCATTTACAGTCCTGCAGAGTGCAAATGAATGTTCGCTCAAAGTTGCATGGATTTCGGGGCAACACACACACAAAAAAAAAAACATTTACTGTTAGGACATTATTAGGAGATTCTATTTTCTGTTCAAATAAATCTGATTGGGATTGGAATACTTTATTTAATTTAGTTATTTAATTGTCTAACACTTTATCTTTATTTTAAAGATTGTTGTTAGTATTCCATACAAATACAGGAAAATATACAAGGCCACCAAGATCTGTCCACATTTTTAACGTAGTTAAGAAAATTGACTATAAATACTATTGAAATGCTATGGAAATTTTAAATAGCTGTTTTAAATAGACTGTCACTGACTGCATAGAATGTATAGAGATCTGAATCCGAACACAAACGTGAAATTTGGACCTCAGCTGGAAGGAAATTTTATTGACCGGACCTTATTAAATTTTAATTCAGTACCTTTGGTCTAGCATTTTATCGAATGTAGCCTGAGTGATTCTTCATTTCATGATTGCCAAAAGTAACTTGTTTTTCAGTGTATTTCTCTAAAAGTGCCTGTACAAGTGATATTGTTATAGGTTGTTTAAACTGCTGTTGTTTAAACCAGCTATCCAGTTTGACACTGAAACGCCATCGGCTATTGCTGAGTTTCTTCCAGTCTCATTCTTCTCTGCCAGCAGCCACATCTGAAATGCCCCGGAGCTAGTAAGCTTGCTTGGGATCAGGCAAAACAAACCAAATCCCCTTCCAGTTGAGATGAGGTAAAGCACCAGAAAGCTGTAGCAAGCTCTGGAGCACCTGCTAGTCCTTGTGCTTTAAAGAAGTTCCTCAAGTCAAAGAAGGGCTGGATTTGATTTCCTTGGCAAAGGGGTGTGGCGATGTATCGGCTCTTGTGCCCAGTTTTTCTTTTTCTTTTTTTTTTTAATTACAGTGATTTTCAGTACTCTTGCCAGCATAAATGATTTAAATACAATAAAGTGCACAAACACAATGTGTTGCTCTGGGCCTTGGATCATGGTTAAGGCCTATTCACATAAGTGCTTGCGGCCTACACAGAGAAAATGCACATACTGTAAATAGTTTATTATAAATAATTTATAAATGTATAGACTCAATCATTAAATACTCATTGCATCACGGCTTCTATCACCATAAGGTGTTGGTCCACCACATGGGATCATAACAGTTTCAGGGAGCTGTATTTAAAGTGAATGTCTATTATTATTACATTTTTACATCTTTAGTTTAATTGTACTCTCTAATCCCCTTCATTCATTGTAGTGAAATGTTTTAATGTGAAACTTCGATTTTTTTTTATTTAAACAATCCTTTAAGGTAGTGGTTTGATGACCATCTGATTTTAGGGTGGTCTTAAAACTTAAATAAGTTTTTCAGTTTAGATCTGAGGCACTTGTGTACGTACTGTAGGTGGTCCTAGTGTAGATTGGACCTAATGTATATCCAATATCCGGTCATGTGACTGGAATGAGAATGGTCAGATCAGAATTTGTGCTACTTTTTGAATGCAGAATGACATCATCTGTCAGCACTGGCAGCGTTGGGATTGCATAGCCATGCTACCAATAGCTGCTAAAACAACTAAAAACAGAAAGTCTGGCGTTCTTCTGGAACTCAGCAAATACAGATGACTAACTGCTTGTCGTCCTCCAGAACAAAATCCCAAGCATGTTTTTGCCAAAATCCCATATGTTGTTTGAAATTAATAAGTCGTTGCACAAATACGTATTGATGTGCATACAGTATGCGTTTTGTTTTACAGGACCCATGCTTCCATAATAAAGTCACATGAAAATAAAGTAATGAAAGTGAACCGTCATGACAGTCCGTTCTGACCAAAAAATGGTCGGTCAGGATAACTTAATAACAACCGAATAACTTTGTCAGGATTTGAAGAAACTCTTCTCGCAAGTGAGCCAAGACTATACCAGCAAAAGCCTCCCACAGCATAACAGCCTTCTGCCTTTTTTTAGCTGTTGACTGTCTGTATTCCTTTCTTAATTGGGACATATGGGGAATCTTAGCCCTGGGAGATAATGACAGCTGGAGGAGATGGATGAGAGCTTGGCAGGTTGGAGGAGCATTGTTAATCTTTTCTCCTGGGATGTTATTAACACACACTGTAGCCAGAGCATGTCCATGTGTGAAAACACTCCATCGTCCAATGCAGTCAACAATCCTGAATTAATTACTGATGTAATCCTTTATTATTTCCCTTAAATTAAGTGTGTCATCAGATGAACACTGGAAGGTCACACCGGCTTCATTGTGGATCTCATCTGGATATTTAAATGATTTGTAACATATAGTACAATACAGTTGCATCATCATTACTTACTTTCAATATTAATAACAGGTCATTTTTAAATATTTGTTTGAGTTAACCAATTCAAATAATATTTGAACAAATAAGTGGATTAAAATAATAAAGAATCTGTAAACCATAACAGTTGAGAGTCAATTAGTATACTCAATAACAATGAGCTATTATAGATAAAATATAAAAAAGAAATTAGAAAACATCTACCACAGTGTGGTTAAAATTTATGCCACAGAAAAGTATGACATGATTTGATGCAGGATACTTGTCTTCGGGGCAAATAATTTATGAGTTATAATATGGAGTTCTGTTAGTAACTTAGGTGACAGAATGCAGGCAGACATTAATATATTGATATATTAAAATGATTTGAATGGGAAAATCATTAATTAATTTATTCATCCTTTATATCGCATAGTCTGGAGCCTGTCCCAGGGGACTTGGGTCACTAGGGAGGGAACACCCTGGATAGGGGTTTAACCCATTACAGGGCGCATACTCACTCACCCCCGTGGAAGGAATCAAACCCTTGACCCTGGAGGTGTGAGGTCACAGTGCTAACCACTATACAAATATATACAGTACATGAAATATACTATGTGGGAATCTATTTAAAAAAATTACTACTTAGACTTTTGAAATAAATAAAAAATTGCTTTTGTAACTATTTAGCAGAGTGAAGATATTATTGGAAAAATTATGACAATTTTCAAGTTAAGCCAAGCATAGGATGGACGTGAGATGTACCCGAAATTATAGCATGACTCATCTGTTATTTTAAATGTACGAACCAACTCAACTCTTATACAGTCATCCATAAATATCTCCCCCAAGCAGCCTGTCATTTCATTGTGCCCTGATATTTTTTTTTTTCCAGAATTATGTCATTTCATACTGTATCTTGTTAATTTTGTCTCATTTAAATACATTTTTGGTAAATTTTGAATCAGCTGAGCTGGTGAACGCTGTGATAAACTAGCCAGACCAGAAGAAATGAGTCCATTATTTGAGAGCTATTAATCAATGTTTCTTAATTGCTTCTCTCTCTTTGCTGTTTCGTTTGACAGAAAGCAGATCTGGCAGTGGCTCCCTTGGCCATAACGTATGTGAGAGAGAAAGTCATCGATTTCTCCAAGCCCTTCATGACTCTTGGCATCAGCATCCTGTACCGCAAGCCCAACGGCACGAACCCTGGCGTCTTCTCCTTCCTCAACCCCCTTTCCCCCGATATCTGGATGTATATTCTGTTGGCTTACTTGGGTGTCAGTTGTGTGCTGTTTGTCATAGCCAGGTAACATGCCAACTTTGGTGGAGAAAAGAACAAAAAATTCTATGTTTTTTTTTTTTTACGATAAGAAAATTCTCCAAAAACCTCTACTTGTTTACAGTATATTATAATTTTTTTCTTTCTTTCTTTTAACCGCAATACTTTTGAGTGGTGTCCTATTTCTAACACCCTCAGAAGTATTGTGGTTAAAGTGTCCCATGTGTCCCATTTCAGTGTTACTGGAACTATGATATCTAAAAAGAAAAGCCATAATTGCCACCTAAGTTGGTTCAGAATATGCATAGAACATTTTTTTTTATGACACTGGTGTAGGATGGGTAAGTTTGATGCACCTTATTATTGTAAGCCTCTACATACTGCTGATATAATTGGTTGTGATTGTTTTTTAAGGTAGGCTAATGCTGTAGTAGGGAAAACCTAAATCCAGATTAGAAATTTGAACATTTGGAAACGGACGTCATCAGGAAAAATAATACAAGGATCTAGTAACAAAGCACGAGGAAGGTCACATGATCTTAAATCAAAATTAGTTTATATAGTCAAGCTCCAATTATCAATAACTTCAACTGGTATTCTAATGTACCCTGCCCGATTTTCTCTATTTGTCAATAACATTAAACTTTAAATTGTTTCACATCATCATACAGAATGTAGTATAAGGCAAGAAGAGCATGAGAAAACACAAAATCTCCCTCGCCCACCCTTGGGAGAAACTTTAATGAACGCGTTTGAATGGTTGGATGAACTTCCCATTTAAGGTTCTGCTGCAGCATCTCAGTGGGGTTCAAGTTAGGACTTGACTAGACTGCTACAAAACTTTATTTCATTTTGTTTTGTTTGAGCCATTCTGACGTGAACTTTGCCCTTGTGCTTTGGATCATTGTCTTGCTGTATAACAGAATTACAGTTAAACTTTTAATCACAGACTGGCTGAGATTCTCCTTTAGGATTTTCTGTTAGAGAGCAGAATTCATGATATTATTAATTATGGCAAGTCGCCTAGGCGCCTAGCCCCTGAAGCAGCAAAGCATCCAGTCACTATTACATAACCACCATGTTTGTCGGTTGGTTTGATGTTCTTATTAGGGAATGCTGAGTTAACTCTATGTCAGATTTAACAGGAACCCATGACATTTTAAATGTTCCATTCTTTGACTCATCAGTGTGTGGAGCTTTATTTTAATTGGGCATTCGTTAGACATGTCTTTATGTTCCTCATGATTAACAATTGCCTAGTAATTTCCTTGTGGTGGAATCATCAACACTGACCTTTACAAAAGGCGTGCAGTTTCATACATATCGTTTCTTTGTGACTTCCTGACTGAGTCATCGAAAGGTTCTTGGAGAAATTTTAGTCAGCCAGCCACTTCTTACCATTGTTTCACTTTTTCTCCACTTGGATATCATGGCTCTCAGTGTGGTTTGCTGGAGTCCTAGAGCTTTTGAAATACACGTGGCATTATAACCCTTTCTATAGTGATATATTTCAACATTTTCATCTCTTTTGGAGTTTCTTTTGTTTGTGACATGGAGTGCTGTTTGCCGAAGTCTCAGAGCTCCACCAGACTATGTCTGTTAATTCTCTAGCTGAAATAATCCTCATATAATGCATTTTTAGTACTTGTTGCACTCCTCTTCCAAATGCACCATTTCAGTGTCTATATAAATACCTATATATGTAAGTGCTGTCAAACCACATATTTTCAAAGAGCTGCAAAGCTGAGACACTTCTTATATGAGTTATAAATATGAGGGAAATATAATTAGCTTGTTTAATCATAAACTAGACATTTGGTGAACAGTTTACATCCAAGTCATGTTTAGATATAGCAGAACCTAATTATCAGATCAATTAAATTTGAATAACTGGCAGAAATACTGGGATAGGATACTTTTTACTCCGTGCCAACTGGTATAGGAAAACTGTTTATAAATGAAACGATCACTTACACACTGTAATTTTAGTTTTCTTAGGGTGATTTTGTGTTTTATATTTATTAGAGACCTGAAACCATTAACCATGAAAAATATCTATGTTTTCCACAATACTGTATATTAAAAGTCACACTAATGTCAGTTATGTCTGGGATTGACTCTTCATGACCAGTCCTCAATTCCAGTCCTGCACGTTAGCAGTGTTTGGAGATTCACCTGCTCTAACGCTCATACTCGGCATGGTAATGAGCTGGTGATTTGAATTGGGTGTCTTTGATCAGTTAAAGCATTAAATCATGTTGGACTCTGGACAGTCTGGACTGGATATAGACACACCTAAGCTCATGTGTCTGTTTAAGGTGATTCCTTTCATGTTATAAATTTAATTGGGCCAAGACACACATGTACATCAGGCAGTAAAAAACATCAGTTTTTTTTTTTTTCCAAGACAAGGTGAAATGCTTGATTGTCTAACAACAGGACTTGCTTTGAGAGCTCCTTAGAGAACAGAGTTTCAGCTACTGGATGTTGAGTGCTTATTCATAATTTAATAAATCTGTTGAATTATTTAAAAGGGAGGGATTTTTTGGCATGAAATGAATGGATAATGTAGTGTAATAAAATATTCAAATATCCTAATGGTTTTTAAGACAACTCTAGATAAATCCTTTAAACAGTAATGATTATACATTTAATGGAATACAGGATCAGTCAATCCAGGTGTTTTATGTATTGCAGTTTTAATTTCCCTTTAATGCCTGTCTAATCATCTTTTATCTCTTTCTTCTCTATATCAGGTTCAGCCCGTATGAGTGGTATAATCCTCATCCCTGTAACCCTGATTCTGACATGGTGGAGAATAACTTCACTCTTCTAAATAGTTTCTGGTTCGGAGTTGGGGCTCTCATGCAGCAAGGTAGAGGCTTCAGCCTGTCTGTGCAAAATTTCTGGCTCACTGTAGCCCAGTCGGCTTCTCTGGGGCCCCCTTCTGGTTCAGAGCTGCTACTACAGGCTGCAAAGGACTCTGTATGTTAATGCACTGTAGAAGTTACTGAGACCAAGCTGAAGTTCATAAAAACAAATAGCACTTTAGCTTTATAAGTCTCAACATTCTTGTAATGGTGATGCCCAGAATATTTTCACAACACTGATATTCTAATCTGAATTAGAGACAGAAAGATTTATCATAAAGATTTCATACTCTAAGCATCACATTCTATTTAATGAATAGAAAACATTAGAAATAATTGGTGGCATGGTGGTGTACTGGTTAGCACTGTAGCCTCGGACCTCCAGGGTCCAGGTTCGATACCTGCCTCGGGGTTTGTTTGCATGTTCTGCCAGTGATTGGTGGGTTTCCTCCAGGTACTCCGGTTTCCTCCTACAGTCCAAAGACCTGCAGATTAGACTAATTGGCATTTCCAGGTTGCCTTTAGTGTGTGCATGCGCGCATGTGTGCATGTGTGTGAATGTTGACCTATGAGGTCCCACCACGGTTGTAAAAATAGGAAGAAAATACAGTAGTCACCATTGGCCTCCATGATCCCCAGTTGGACTACAGTTTCATGGATGATTGATGGAAAGAAAGTGTTGCAAAGGCCTGTGCAGTGCTCTTTCTCACTAGCACTCAAAAGAGTAACAGCACAAAAATCATACACAAAAAAAAAAAAAGCATTTACATATTAGACAGATTATACTAAAATTCAATTTAGGCAGTTCAATTTCATGACATGAGTTTAAGATACCAGGAAACAGTGTAAAACCACAAAACCACGCATGGCTTAGCTGACCTTGCTTAAGAATTAATGATACATGGATGCCCAGAAGTCATTGTTTAAAGTCCTCAGTGAAAATATGCATCTTAGTATGGAACACATAAAGGATGATACCGCTATACACTTCACCCTGGGGAAGGAACACTACAGAGTCCCTTGCCACTGTGGTTTGCCCCATAGAGGTCAGTGGGAAGTAGTGACAAGGTTTGAAGTTACCTTGGGTGCATGAAAGTAAAGACCCAACAAGGTGTTGTTTAGTTGGGCAAGATATACCATCAAAATATGTTTGAGTTCTGACTTTTTTCTAAGATTGTTTTTTTAATCAGGATTCTCGTTAAACTCAGAATTCAGTTTAAAGTCAGAATTCTGATTAAAAAAGTAATTTCATTGACATTTCACTGACAAACCTTAATCTCAAACAAAACCTGAGATTAAAGTTAGAATTCCAAGATTAAAGTTAGAGTTTCAGAATGTTTTTTTCTGAGATTACAGTTAGTCTGATTTAAAAAAAAGTCAGAATTCTAATTTATTGTAAGCAATTTGTAATAATAGAAAAATCTCAGAAAAAAATCAAGTACTCAAATGAATAGTGTAATGTGGCCCTATTCATCTTCCATACTGTTTAACCTGTTTAAAAGGAAAAGTTCGCAATTACATGCTAGTGTGTCATACATTTTTTCCATGTTTTTGAAGTGTATGCAATGTTCATAATTACCAAAAGTCTAGAAAAGACTTTTTAAACCTACAATATTCTTGTTATATTTCTCAATTTTAGCAGCTTTATGGATAGAGAGTAAAATAAAAGTAGCTGGCTGGCATGCATGCTGGTGTCAGTCTTCACAACTGTCCTTAGGTGTCTAAATACTACAATACTTATTTTACCTAAACAGTCTATAGGTAAGTGAAAAGGTACCATTAAACTATGCTGGCAATAAATTATGAAGCTGAATTATGAATTTTGTACTGTAGCACAAAATCTTGGAAACCGTAAATCAAAAGATAAATACTTTTTTGTAGAGGATTTATACCTGGATAAAGCAATAGATACTTCCAGGTACACTGGCTCATTCCTTACCAGGACTTTTCATGTTTTCTATTGTTTTACTGTTTTTTTATATCCTTCTCAATACCGTACTGCCATTTGCGCTCCTCTTCAATATACTATCCTCTACAGGGTCTGAGCTCATGCCCAAAGCTCTCTCTACCAGAATAGTTGGAGGAATCTGGTGGTTCTTCACCTTGATCATCATTTCATCATACACAGCAAACCTTGCTGCTTTCCTCACTGTGGAGAGAATGGAGTCTCCCATTGACTCAGCTGATGACCTGGCCAAGCAGACAAAGATCCCCTATGGTGTAGTTGAAGATGGATCTACCATGACATTCTTCAAGGTGCTACAGCCAAAATGAGTTGTTTTCAATTTTATTTTTTTATTGCCGGGATACTCAGTCTATAAGTCTGCTTAGAACTCAGAATGTTTTTGTCTTATAGAGTCTAAGACAGAACCTGTCTTGCAACTAAATGACCAGAAATGAATTGATGCTTATGAAAGCAGGTCATAGGTAGCAATTTTGCTATACATTTTTTAATGAACGTTTTTTTTCTCCGTTCTACTAACGTAGAAAACAAAGATCTCTACTTATGATAAGATGTGGGAGTTCATGAACAGCAGGAGGCAGTCTGTGATGGTAAAGAGTGTAGAAGAGGGCATCCAGCGAGTCCTGACATCTGACTACGCGTTCCTCATGGAGTCCACCACAATCGAGTTTGTCACTCAGCGCAACTGCAATCTCACACAGGTTGGAGGCCTAATTGATTCCAAGGCCTATGGAGTGGGAACACCTATGGGTAAATACTACATTCTGGACCTGGAGCTTTTAGTACAACTGTATTATCTGCATAACCTTTATTTCACACTTTTCTAATATAATTTAAACTATAGGAATTACAATTAAGGGGCTGGAATGATAGCAAAATTAATTATTGTTCTACCCCAGTGAGCATGCAGACAAACCCTTATAAGGTTTTTACAACTCAAGACGTCTTAAGCGTCATCTTCATGAACATATGATATTACTATTTGCTGTATTCCATGTAGACAACTTAAATTGGTCTTTAATAGGTCTCTAGTTTGTATGGTCCTGAAGATGTCTTATAGTCCTATACACAACATGACCTGTGCATATAATAAAGTCAAGCATACTCATCATACAAATTCACTATTATATTAGATAATACAGTACTGTGCATAAGTCTTAGGCACCATATTATATGCTGTACCAATTTTGTTATATATGTTTATCATGTCTGCATAATTTTGTACAAAATCATTCAGTATTTCCATATATAACTTAAAAATGAATAAATAAATAACATTACAGGAGAATTTATTCATGGCTGTAAAGAAAAAATATATAATACAAGACCAGTTTCAGATGGAAACAAAAAAGCCTAATATACGCCCCTGGGATTTGCATAAAAATAGAAAGGAGCGAGTGTGACAAAGTTACCAGAAGAACTCATATTCTCCAGCAAGCTCAGTAAAACTTAACAAGTGTTCCCTTTCAAAAGCTACACTTGATGCGGCGTGAAAACGCTATGGGAACATCTTTCTGAGTTGCCGGTTGTAAAGCATGTGTGTATCAAACACGGCAAATTTTGGCATATATAACCTCGGTCAGGTGACGTCATCTGATGAAGCCCACCTGCAGGTTATAAATAGGAGTGAACCGGAAACATTCCTCAGATCTTTTTGTCTTCAGGACTGTTTTGTGTTTGCGTGTGTGTGTGTAAACCAGCAAAATAAGAAAGTGTTTAACTCACCAATATGGCTGAGTTTCAAGCGAGATGTGTGTCTCCGCGTTGTAAATTCCATCTCGGAGGGCGATCTCCACACTTACTGTTTCGATTAAAGTGCTTCGTGTGCATTCTTAAAGAGAAGCTGCGAGCCGCGGCGCGTTCCTGGGGCTTACGCGTGCATCTGGAAGATGTGCGGGAGACGGATTCCCCTCCTTTCTCTCGCACTATTAGATCGGGAAATTCCTCCGTCCGCTTCTCAAGCGCGCCTTGCGCTTCTTGTCAAATGGGCAGGATAGACATCCTCTCTCACTTTCGCGGAGATGGAAATAGCCTCCAAGCACTCGAAATTAGACGACAGGTTTCTGTCGGGTGGCCATATTATCCAGCAAGCTCAGTAAAAGCTCAGGGGGGCGGAGCCTCAGTGACGCTCTCTCCCTTTCCTTAGCAACCTCCATGACGAGTTAACTCTTTCATGGAGTAAGCTATATTCATCCCGTGTTTTCGTGCCGTCGACTTATTTATTTATTTAAATATAGTGGAAGCGCAGGGTTATATGATGATGCCCCAGATGGCGGTTTTACAGGCCTACCAGGCTAACCTGCTGAGAGACTTGAGCACTTGCGGGGCTCTTGAAGATAGGGCGTTCTGGAATTACGTCGGGCCACAGACTTGTCTCTTCGTGCAACAAAGCAGACGGCTCGTGCTATCGGCCGTTCTATGGCTGCGATGGTTTCCCCGGAGAGGCACTTGTGGCTGAATCTCACAGGCATCAAGGATAAGGATTGTGCATTCCTCCTTGATGCCCCCATCTCGCCTTTCGGCCTGTTTGGCGACGCCGTTAACTCGGTCGCCAATAGGTTTCGTGAGGCGTAGTTATATGAACAAGCCTTCGGGACATTCCTTCCCCGCCGTGCTCAAGAGTCGGGACTGTCGGCCACCCAGTCTCGACTGGGTCTGACTCTCGCGAGGCGTGAAGCACACAAGGAGAGTGTTTTGAGCCGGGCACCCCCTCGTAAAGATTGAGGTGCGGCGCGCCGCGCTTCGTAATCCGCCTCAAAGAAGTCGGACCGGCATACTGTCTTCTTCACAAAGAAGTCCTGAGGCTCATTCGCCCAGGACCGTGGGGGTGCTCATTCGCCCAGGACCCAAGAGGAACGGGGGGCTGCGTCCAATTTTAGATTTTCGCGGGCTATCTAAAAAAAAAATAATAAATATAGGTTCAAAATGTTGACTGTCAAAGTGATTGTTTCTCAAATCCAACCAAGGGATTGGTTTGTGACAATCGATCTGAAGGACGCATAAATTTTATATAGAAATACTGCCACAACACAGGAGGTTTCTGAGGTTCGCTTTCCGGGGCGAAGCTTACCAGTATCGGGTCCTTCAATTTGGTCTAGCTCTCTCACCCCGCACATACACAAAATGCATGGATGCAGTTCTGGCTCCTTTACAACTCCAGGGCATCCGTATTTTTAATTACATAGACGACTGGCTGGCCCAGTCTCAGTAGCTAGCGCTTCGACATCGGGATGTCGTCCTAGCTCATCTTTGTTCCTTAGGATTGAGCCCCAACGCCACGAAAAGCGTGCTCTTTCCTGGTCAGAGGTCAACATATTTGGGTGTCACATGGGATTCGATCGAAAGGTGGGCACAGCTGTCTCCCGCTCGTGTCGAATCCATTCTCAACACCCTCAAGGAAATCAAGCTAGACCAGAAAGTGACTGTTCATCACTTTCAGAGATCTTTAGCTCTCATGGCAGCTGCATCCACGTGGATACCTTTGGGCCTTCTGCACATGAGAGCATTTCAGTTGTAGCTAAGAGCCAGGGGATTTCACTCGAGGGCCAATTCCGAATAAGGGTTACGCGCCAGGGGCTTCGTACCCTTTCTATGTGGTTCAGAACCCGGTTTCTGACTCTGGGTCGCAAGATGCTAACGACAGACGCTTCCCTCACGGGCTGGGGTGCGGTCTTAAATGGCCGTCCAGCCCAAGGGAGCTGGAGAGGTCATCTTCTTGCGTGGCACATCAATTGCCTCGAAATGATGGCTCTATTTCTGGCCCTAAAGCACTTCCTCCAGCAGTTGAGAGGCTACCATGTCCTAGTGCGGGTGGACAACACTACGGTAGTCTCATATATAAGTCGCCAGGGCGGACTGTGCTCGCGCCGCTTGATTAAGCTAGCGCACCAGGTTCTGCTTTGGGCACAGGACAAGTTCCTGTCCCTCAGGGCGATTTACATTCCAGGGCACATGAATGTGGGAGCAGATTTGATGTCCAGTCAAGCTCTGACACACGGGGAATGGAAACTCCACCCCAAAGTAGTCAATCAATCTGGGAGAGATTTCATGTAGCAGAGGTGGACCTCTTTGCCTCGCAAGAAACAGCAAATGTCCCCTTTACTACTCTCTGACTTTTCCAGCTCCCCTCGGTCTGGACGCCTTGGCCCATATGTGGCCCAGATTACGCCTTTATGCGTTTCCCCGATAGCTCTGCTCCCGGGAGCCTTGGCGAGGGTCGTCAATAGGGTTTGCGCCTCTTACTGATAGCGCCCCCTTGGCCGGCCAGAGTGTGGTTCTCGGATCTAATATCTCTCCTCGACGGCTCACTGTCGGTGATTCCAGTGAGGAGGGATCTTCTGTCTTAGGCGCAGGGGACAATATTTCATCCCCAGCCCGAGCTCTGGAACCTTCACGTCTGGCTTCTGACTGATGGGGTTTCTGTCCCACCAGATCCACCGTCCCTTTTGGGGACTTATCTATTGTGCCCGAAGGTCTGATTGACACGCCTCTCGAACCACTAGAGTCAGCGCCTGTTAGGTTTTTGACTCTTAAGATGGTTTTTCTCATGGCCGTTACTTCTCTGAAGAGAATTGGAGATCTGCAGGCTTTGTCAGTCTCTCCATCCTGCCTAGACTTTGCCCCTGGGCTGGTCAAAGCTATTCTGCATCCTCACCTGAACTATCTTCTGAAAGTTCCATTTTCAACCATGCACCCAGTTGATCTCGAAGCATTCTGTTCTTTTACAGCTCCGCAGCAGGAAAGACTTCACTTACTGTGCCCAGTACGTGCTCTTCAGATTTACGTCCACCGCACTAGCCAGTGGAGTAAGTCAGAGCAGCTTTTCATATGCTACGGGGACCGCAACCGGGGGGCGGCCACCACTACACAAACGTTGTCACATTGGGTGAGAGATGCTATTGCCCTAGCCTGTGAGGCACGTGGTCTCACAGGTCCTCGAGTCAGCCTCCCAAAGCTAGCTCTGTGACCTCCTTGGCCTTTGTGCGCACACGCTACACAACCTTGGGGTGTCCAGACACTTGCAGTGCGACGGCGTTGGTATTCTCGTTCCCATAGCGTTTTCACGCAGCATCGAGTGTAGCTTTTGAAAGGGAGCGTCTCAGTTTACTTTGCTGTAACCCTGTTCCCTGAAAAACGGCAACGGGGAATGGAGATGCTGCGCTCCAATGCTGCAGTGCTTGCATGACTGGACGTCCTTTCAGACACAATTGATCTGAGGAATGTTTCCGGTTCACTCCTATTTATAACCTGCAGGTGCACTTCATCAGATGATGTCACCTGAC
>JAQQZT010000004.1:19365958-19369120 GCA_030068275.1 Clarias platycephalus | reverse complement strand
CACATTAAGTTTACTGAAAGTAAAAACAGTTGAAAGTCAGAGGACGTTTCTTTTTTTGCTGAGTATACAGTATATACAGTCTAGACAAGTCAAAAGAATGAATTTGGCCTATATAGATTGTTAACTTTTCCAGTGGCTCCAGAAAAAAACTTCGGAACTTTTGGTTGGTCCTTTTTACTTACCTAATCAATTGCAGAAGGTATCTAAAAAGCTTTGGGGAAAGACTTAAAAAGGATGTCCATGAAGCATTCAAAGGGTGGGATCTGCTGTACAGTGTGTGTCAAAGATTTTTGTGGTATGGTTAGGAGCACGAGTTTCTCTACTGGGAGAGACTGCGAAGTGTTAATGGTAGCACATTTCTTGCATAAACTACACATTTCTTTCATACTACATAATGTCTTGCATGTGTGCAGGCCACCAGTATTTCTTTGCAGTATTTGGGGAGTGTCTGAGATACTTGGGTCTCCTTTTGAAACTACAACGTGAGTCCACACTAAGAGTGTGTCTTGTATTTAAAGCGGTATATACATTTCGTGCTTTTGCGGCTTTACTCATCAAACTACCAGTTAATGGGATTGAGTGTAAACGCTCTGTGGGAGAATGGGACCTTCTTCCATCTTGGCAGGCTACCTTTCATGTGTTCTGAGCAAGGCGTCAGCTTTCTCATTTTTTAAACTTGAACTGAACTGAGCCAATCCGCCTTGATGAGTAGTTTGTCTGGATTCATTTGAGCTGCACACATGTACTCTGTAGATGCTGCATACTGGAAACAGATGTCGGCAACCCCTCAACCAGTGTGCAGATTCTACAGTGCCAACGCGAGGGACAGAGGCTCACACTTCCCCAAGTGGAATGATTTTTTTTTCCAAAGGAAATTTTATGTGAATGCTCATGGATAGAATGTAGTCACCTTAATCTTGTGAAAGGAATGCTCCTATTTCTGGGTCTGAGACATCCACTTCAACCACAAATGGGAGCTTGGCATCAGTATGTTAATGAACAGGAGCTGAGGTGAACCTCTCCTTAAGTTCATGGAAAGCATCTGTGGCTTGTAAATTCCATTTAAGTTTCATTTTACCTCCTTTGAGTAAACAAGTAAGAGGGACCATAAAGAAGCAAACATTCTGAATGAAGCAGGAAAAGAAGATTAAAAAGTCAATCATTGGAAATGTAATGCATTAATATATATTTTTTTAAAAAGACTGTTTTTTATTTAGCGTAGAGATGGTTTCCATGCAAACAGAACCCCCAGAACCATGCACCATGCAGAATTTGTTTAAGTACAGTGTCTGCATGTAGCAGAATGATGTACAATATTATCTGTTTTTCCAATATGTCATGGAACAACATAAATAATGATTACTTGGAAAATTGTCAGGACTTCAGGGTGTCACTTTCCAGTCCATAAGGCATTGCAACATACTTGTAGTTCTCCCTGGTGGTGAAAACATCAGTCTTCAATTCATCACCCTGTCGTACGTTAATAGGATTGGAAGCACTACTGAGTTGTTTATGGGCAAAAAACATTAATAAGAGTAAATATTGATATTGTAGTGGAATTATATTTAAATCCCTGAAATCAACAAATGGTTTCGCCCTGCTTTTTAAAATAAATTTAAAAAAAAAAGACTCAGTTGATGCCGGTCAATTGGAGGACGCAATAAAGCCTCGTTGAATGGCCTTTCTATGATTTCCTCCAGCGCCTGTTTTATTTTTATCTCTTTGAACAAAGAATAATGTTTCTATAACTCAATTTCCCTTATAATAAGGTAGAAGTTGAGTAGTTCATTTGTTTTTGTTGTTTTGTTGACGACTTCCACGAGGTATATTCCAAATAGCAGAACAGAATTTGAGTTTGCAGATTCGAATAAGGAATATTAACAGGTTTCTACATATGCTGGGAGTGGATAACTGTAACCAGTTCTCTCTGCAATACGTAGATCAGGCCACAATCTGTTCTACATTCCAGTCTACTGAGGGATTTGCAGTTGTAACCATGGTAACAAGAATTGCTTGATATGATGCAAAGGATGTCACAAATAAAGAGGGAGTGGTGCTGACAGTCGTGTCGATGTTATCAGTGGCTTAGACTGAAAGAATGGTTTTAATGGTCTCTGTGGGAATTTGCATGTAATGGATCCAGGATGACGATGAAGTCTAGAAGGAGAGCGACTGAGGTTTTTATCAGAAGGGAGCTATGGAGGATGTATGGATGGGGCAAGGTGGATGATAAGTAACAACAATATGAAAAGTAATGGGGAAAATATGTTAAAGCTTGTAAATGCTGGCAATTCAGGGGAGAAAATCTTAAGATGAGATGTGTGGAAAGCTACTTGCTTGCATCACCACCTTTGCAACTTATTCATTCATAAATAATAGTGGAGAAAATCCAAGTTTCCAACCTGGAAAAGGAGGCTGGTTGTCTGATTGTCTTTTCACGCTGGAAGGATGATCAGAAACACAGAGTGGAGCTTGAAATTCTTGTCAGAAGTTACAGTGTTAAATACTGGCTAACTGATTATGGTAGTTTTAATGGGCTACCAGGCATTGCACATCCATCCATTCATCATCTATACCGCTTATCCTGTGCAGGGTCATGGGGGGTCTGGAGCCTGTCCCAGGAGACTTAGGGCGCGCGGTTGGGTACACAATAGCGCGCACACACACTCACACCAACACTCACACGCCCATTCATACACTACGAGCAGTATGGAAACGCCAATCAACTGACACCACATGTCTTTGGACTGTTGGGGGAACTGGAGCCCAAAGGAAAACCAGAGAACATAAAACTTCACGCACACGTAGACTGAAGGTGAGATCTGAACCCCGAACCCTGGAGGTACAAGGCGACAGCGCTATTCCAAATTATAAGTTGTATTTAATGTCTATTTTGGCTGTATATTGAATAAATGGAGGAGTTTATAATTATTTTGTTTTTAATTAGTTTATTTAACGCGAGATAGAGAGAGAATTTTACCCGCTTTCTAAGAATGTGTTTTTAAGAACGTATCTCTCTTTACTTCTAGTCAGCTGTTGGTCTTCTCTCCTTTGCTCTATAGTTAATGTTTGGACTTTCTGCCAAACCCACAAATGGCATAGCACGTTTTTTTCTGCTATCCTTCCAACTCAAGAAGGCAAAATTATTATAGAATAACCACC
>JAQQZT010000004.1:19340958-19360958 GCA_030068275.1 Clarias platycephalus | reverse complement strand
CTTTACTTTACCTGATTATATTAGGTGAAGAAGAAGTAAATGATGATGAGGAAGAAGAAAAAGAACAACAACAAAAAAACAGCAATAAAAAAAAGAATGCTAACAAAAACAATATGGTTCCAGCTTTATGTGTATAGACCCCTAATGAAGAAAGATCAGTAAAGTGCCATTAGTAATCACTAAACTGTTACAATGTGTTTTTCTTCAGTAGATAATGACGATCTGTAAATTGAAACACATTGATGCTCATTACTAATGACTGAAGTGTTATTGTGTTGTACATCTGGAAGAATACTGAATGCTAAAACACAGATAAACACATTACTGATGACTGCATGAGGACTGAGATGGTGGCGTGACAACAGCATGAAGTGACCATTCCAGATCCAAAATGGCGCTAATTTGAGTCTTACCCCAACTTCTTTTTACAATCCCTACGGCATGTGAACATCTGAGCAACCCGGTGCTCATGTCTACCTCTCACCTTGCAGGACTTAAATGATCTGCTCCTAACATCTTGGTGGCAGATACCACAGCACACTTTCAAAGATCTTGTGGAGTACATTCCTCCATGCGTCAGCGCTGGAGGGACCTACACAATGGTGACAACCAATATTAGTCAGGGCTTTCTTTTATGGCTGATCAGTGTACACTGACTTTAGTGTCTGATTTTTTAAGCTCTGGAAGTTTGCGAGGTGGGGCCTCCAAAGTTTGGACTTGTTTGTCCAGGATGTCCCACAGATGCTCGATCAGTTTGAGGTCTGGGGAAGTTAGAGGTCAAATCAACAACCTTAAAATTTCTGTCATGTTCTTTAAATCATTCCTCGTACGCACTTTTGGACACATCCCACAGTGGACAGGGGTCAGCATGGGTCAGCATGTGGGGGGTCTCATACATACAGCAAACTGTTCAGCAACTAATGGAGTTCTGCAGTTCCAGGAAACTGTTTTTAAATGTAGACAAAACTAAAGAGATGATTATTGACTACAAGGGAACATGCAATGGTTACACTCTTGCTGAACATGGACAGCGCCTCCATTGGGATTGCCAAGAGGATCGAATTCTTCATTGTTCACTTGGCGGCGAACATCAACTGGTCCCTCAACATTGGGCTTCATAGCATAAAAGCACCATAGCAGCAGCTTTACATTTTTTCAAAGGCTGAGCAAATCTTATCTCCCGCCCCCATCCTCGGCAAATTCTTTAACGGGACTATCAAGAGCATCCCGAGCAGCTGTGTTACTGCCTGCTATGGGAATTGCAAGACCCAGCAGGGGATAATAAGGGCAACTGAGAAGATCATCGGGGTCTCTCTTTTCCTTCATCATAGACATTTACACCACACGCCTCAACTTTCTTGCTTTGTTAGCACACGTGCACTTTATGTAGTCTTCTGTTGTCATCTAATCCAGTTATGTGTGTTCTTGTCTTGTTTTATGTAGCACCATGTTCCTGGGGGAGGGTTGGTTCATTTCACTATGTATTGAACCAGCTGCATACAGTATGGTTGAAATGACAACAACATTAAAAAGTCATTCGAATTGGTATTGTGTTAATTACTGATAGTACTGAAGTGTTACTATATTGTTCTTCAGGAGCTAAAGATGATCTAAAAGAATATCGTAAATTGAAACCGAAGGAAACTGATTGTGGATGACTGATGTGTTACAGTGTTGTTCTTCAGCAATCTGGAACATTCTTGTAGGGTGAAACACATGGGAAGTCTGTATTAATGACTGTCGTGCTACTGTGCTGTTACTCACTAGTTAATGATCACCTAAACAGTACTGTAAAGCAAACACAGGGGAGCTCATTACCAGTGCCTCTGAGTGGTACTGTTTTTCTTCTTCGGGAGGTATTTGTGTTCAGGAACAATGGTATTAAAAAAAAAAAGTGAAACATGTGAAAACATATTACTATTTACTGAAGTGTTCTGTAATGTTCAGTAAATACTATAAAGTGAAAGTCATATAAATTGAATAAATTAAGTACTGAAGAACATATCATAATATGTTCATAAAATATCATAAAACCCAGTGCCATAGATACATGATGGTAACACAGCATATGTGCTTATATGGAAGCCTTGCAGGTGTGTGTTAACGGGGAGGCTTCGTACATCAAACTGTGTATTTGGGTTTTTGGATATGTCAGGGTCAACAAAAGATATCATTACTTCTAACTTATAACGTGTAGATTTTACCACTACCAAAAAATATGAGAATGATGTCACAGAACTGTAGAACTCTCAAAATGAGCATATTATTTTTATTTGGTCATAGAAAAGAAAAAACAACAAGAAAAACGTGATCATGCATCTGTGTACATGACTTATATTTTGCTTAGTCATGTCTGTATAGTAAAATTAAGTAAAAAAAATAAAGAAGTAAAATTCAGTTCATCGAATTGCCTATTCTGTAGCATATATCACTCTACACTTTATCAAATAAAATAAAGTAATATAAATGTAATTCAAATAAAAGGAAAAACAACTAATGGATAAGATAGATGGATGGATGGATGGATGGATGGATGGGTGAATAGATAGATAGATAGATAGATAGATAGATAGATAGATAGATAGATAGATAGATAGATAGATATACAAAACTTTAAGATATACAGTACAAGAAACAAATAAATAAAGAATATAAATCACAAGTAAAAAAAATTAAGAGATTTGCTTTTTGATATGCAATGTTATATGTGACAAAGTGGCAGTGCAAATAGTATCAATTATTTAAAAAGTAATTGTGCAAAAAAAGAGCATCATGAAAGTGACAGTGAAATTGAGACTGTTTGTAATGGCAGGATATGCAACAGTGAGAGTAACTGAGTAGACCCTGAATCTAACAGATGAGAGATTTACTCATCATAATTATGCTTTCTGAATACTAGTCATTTCATCTGGATCTGTGATATTTTTATTTTCTGTTGAAGTTAAATTGCCACCCCAACTATAACTCAAAAAGCAAAGTACAGGACTATTTTTTTTGTCTTTTCATGGATAAGTTAACAGTAGTGCTGCTAACACAGTTTTCTGTTGCAGTGTTTGCAACACAAGGACATTATATGGAAAACCTGGCAGCCTTGCTCATGGGACAAAGGTCAAGTTCATTATCGTGATAAGAATATGGAGTAGACTATTAATTTTTTTAATCACTGTTTTGCACCAGTATTCCAGTCTAAACACGTCCTTACTGAACTCCAAACGCCATTTTCAAGATAAATAGTGTGCTTTTATTTATTAAGCTTTTGCTCCAAATAGAAAATAATGACTATTTAAAAAAAAAAAAAAAAAAATGTTTGAATTATCTTTAAATGATATATTTATTGAATCTATGATTTTATTGAATATAAATGTTCATATATACATATATATCCTTTTTATATAAAAAAGAACTGTAAAGTTGTCGTGTCTGCATATTGAAGATATTTAGCGAATTTTTTTTTTTGCTGGACGTAAGATGAATAATAGAACGCATCAAGATTTTTTTTTTTTTTTTTTTTGTCTGTCTGTTTGTTTGTGCATGCATCACGTAAAAAATTATGAACGAATTTTAATGCTGTTTTCACAAGTGTATTTGGCCAAACTTGAGGTAACATATAAGCTCTGTTTTATCGCAATCAGCCTGCGGAGAGAGCTACTTTGAAATTGAAATGAAAAACAGCTTTATATTTTAAAAAAATTACCTTGAAACTTTTTTTGTTTTATATCAAAATTAAACTGATGCCGCTTTACATTTTTTAATATGCGTTTATAAGTGTGCGATTAAAATCTTCTTTCATTCCGCGCACTTCACAGGAACACGTAAAAATTTTTGTTCATTCCAAAAGTCAACAGCTGTCAACGTTTTTTTTTCTACTTATGAGTGTGCAATTAAATTCCATGCAAGCAAAGTCACGGGCACATATTTAAATATATATACTCAGAGAGTGGGAGAAAGAGAGAGAAAGAAAGATAGTAAATAAGACTGTGGGCAGTGGATTTGTGCAGAACCTATTGATCGAACAGTTTGTGGAGGGGGATGGGGCAGTGGTGGCTGAGATGGTTTAGGCTTTGAGTTACTGATCAGAAGGTCGAGAGTTCAACCCCCAGCACTGCCAAGCTGCCACTGTCGGGCCTTTCAGGAGGGCCAATAGCCTTCTCTGCAGTTTTCACTACCAATATGGTTCATTCGAACATCACATGACCAAACTGGAAAGCTTCTCATCACATCCAATTTGTCAGAGAAGGCAGTAACAGCACTATGATCTAATGTAGATTGATGGGTTTTTAGGTAATCAGTCAACATTAACCTGCATTTAATTTTGTTTCTTTTTTTATTGTTTCCGTTACAATCAATTTGTTAGTAAGATAAAATAAAAAAATTAAGTACCAGATATGGGATAATCCTAACAGTGATTCTTAGGATTTACCATTTAGGTACAATAACTATGTACGTAAATGCGTTATGTTGTGTTATGCGTTGCGTGATGCCTTAGATGGTCTTGGACTCGCCAGATGCAGCCAGTTTTTAGTCATTCAATACTTCAGGACTGAAATTCCCGCGGTACAGGAGCTGAGCCTCCAATAACGAAAGTGGATTTCATATTAAATTAAACATCTTTCCTGTTATACTGAACTTCCAGCCTCCTAACACACAGTATGACTCCAGATCAATCTCTGTTATCTGAGGATGGGTTCCCTGTTGAGTCTGGTTCCTCTCAAGGTTTCATCCTATTGCCATATTGCCAAGTTTTTCCTTGTCACCGTCTCCCTCAGGGACAATTCATACAGATTTTTTTCACACATTTCATACTAATTTCCTTTTTTTTTTCTTATTATTATTCCTTTAAGCTGCTTTGCAGCATTGACCATTGCTAAAAGTGTTATATGAATAAAAAAAAAAAAAAAAAAAATTGAATTGGATTGGATTGAATGTTCATGAAGATCAACTCCAACATAA
This sequence comes from Clarias platycephalus, assembly GCA_030068275.1. NCBI lineage: Eukaryota > Metazoa > Chordata > Actinopteri > Siluriformes > Clariidae > Clarias > Clarias platycephalus. The sequence continues at coordinate 19,356,008 of JAQQZT010000004.1, read as the reverse complement.
GTTTCCACCACTTCCCAAAGGATGGAACTATCGGGATGTCAGAGTCTGGTAATTAAGAGGATCATGACAGTCTGTAGTAGACATGAAACACATGAAAGAGGGTTCTGGGCCTGTGTTTTGTTCAGTGGAAACTATTGAAGTGCTGAATTACTGCTTCAGTGTCATGATTATGATGGCTAACCAGAACCAGCCTTGGCTCAGCTGTTGGTGATTGATGAGCTGTGGCAGAGACTTAACAATGTCACACTAAATCAGCAAAGAGATTTTTTTGCATCTCATTTTGCATATTAAGTTCTATACACTACGTGGACTTTTTAGATGACGTCAAGAAGAAACTGGAGGGATGTTAATGTTAATTAGCTAGCTCAGTGTCAAATACATTGAGCATTGAGGAGTATTCACCCATCAGATTTGATTAAGATCACCGATTCTAAGCTTTGGTAGCTCATAAAGGCTTATTTAATAGAACAGCATCATATTCTAACCTGTTTCTGGCACACGGCCTCAGTGCTTTCCTTTCAGTCACCATGTACTGTAACTGCCATACAACACTGTAAAAGATGTAGTCGAGATGCTCTCAAGGGTGCAACAATAGAAACCTGTTAGGATCTGGAAGACAGATGATCTTTTCTCAGTCTTTTTACACAAATACAGATGCTGTTGTGCCTTTCAAACCAAACTTAAATGATTATAGTGCAGGACATGGTGAGATAATCCTTGGTGATGTGGACACTTGAAACTGGAGACAAGCCAGTCTATGCCACAGTTGTGGAGAGGACACCCCATCTGCTAGATGAATATAAAATATTTGAGGAAAATTGTGGGTTCCACCCAGGTTATAAAACCTCAGACCAGCTCTATTTTTGCACAGATTTGTGAATGGTAATGTAGTTTCCCAATCTAGACTAAATTTGTTTTGTTAATTTGGGGAAAGTTTAATTTGTTTATTTGATCACAAGCACAAATGCAAAAATATTTTGTAAAAATTTGGCTTGGTTATATAACACTGACTTTTGACAATTTTTTTTTTTTTTTTTTTGCAAAATGGTATACCTCCACTTCTCACAGTACTATGAATAATTTCATTTAAGTATAAAATTTAGTATCAACATGTTATAAAAGTTTATTAAAAATAAAGCTAACTTTGATTGAAATTTTAAGCGAGTCAAACATAACGATTGACAACGACTGAGTTTTGGTTTTTCTGACTTTTGGTCCTCTTTAGTTCATCCTTTACCAGTTTTAGGTTTGGTTCGGTACATGACGAGAGCGCCCTATCATAGTACACATGTGCACTGTTTACCTGTCAGCTTTCCTGTCAGAAATCCTGATTTTAATGGTATATCTCTACTTCAGCACAATGCTTACACTACAGTATCTTATATAGCTTTGTTCAGTATATAACATGTTGTTTGAACAGCATCCAAATCTCAATATGTGGATGTCAAGCATCTGTCAGACATTACCGCTGAAGTGACTGCAACGGTAGTCACAAAGTGTAAACTACCTTCTCCTGGCTTCAACATTTTCCAAAAACCCTTTGAACCCATTTAAACCACTCACAGCAGCTGCTGTGTTGCAGAGAAAGTATCTTGGCTTCACTGATTACACAACAGAAAGAAGCGATGGTCACCACGCGATGGCTTTTGCTCAAAAATCTGGCTTTTGCTCACATGTCGAGCTTTGCTCAAAGCAAGTTTAAAGCTTCTAAAATAGCACTAAGCAGATGCTTCCAAATTGAGCATTTTTGTTATAGACAATCTTGTGTGTCAAAGAAAAATACACCACTGTTGGTGGTTGTATAGAAACAGGCAATATGGTTACAGGCATCATGTTATTTTAATTTGTGTATGAACCGTTATGTTTAACTTTGTACATCAATGTGGGTCCCTATTCAGTAAATACAGAAGGATACAAAGTGCTTCACAATGAAATATTTAAAAAAGCAAATCAAAAGAAAGGGGGGAAAAAACACCATAAAATAACAAGACACACAAGACTGCCAACAACAGACTGAAACAATAAAACACCAAGACATGCAGATGACAAACGCACAAGCACACCATCTGTGATCATAATGGATTAAAGCTTAAACTTAAAAACAAGTTGTATGTTCTTAAATGAGGTATTGTAGAAAGACTTATATGAAGGAGAAGGCTGTTCCCCCTCTGCTTCAGTCCAGTCCTGTGAGCAGACAAAAGCCCTTGACTGAAAGACCTCATAAATCTGCAGTGGCACTGGGAGCTAACAATTCACAAATATATTCAGGAGTGATTTAAAATCAATTCTAAATTTCACAGGCAGCCAAAGGAGAAAGGCACGCCCTGGGGTCTTGTGGTGGTAAATGTGTGATTGTATCACATGTTAACAAATGTTAAGTTAACAAATTAGCAACAGCTTTGAGGTCTACAATTTTTTTTAATGAAGACCTAAAAAAAAAAAAAAAAAAAAGGGAGAATTATCTAAAAACAAACAAACAAAAAAAAAAACACACCATGTTCTAGGGCATTTAGGGACAAAAATGGAAAAAGAAAAAAGTGTGTGTGTGTGTGTGTTTGCTGATTTTGGTTGTGTGCACATCCTGTAGAACCATGTAAACATCCAAAATGATCAAAAAGTACATAATCGCTGTGCATGAAATATAGTTTTTTGTAAGAAGATAAGCAAATGCATTTTGAATCAAGTGAGGCTGAGCGAAAACTTCTTGATCTCAATTGTCCATGTGAGATGACACAAATGCATGAATAATCATTTCAGTGTTGTTGAAAGTCAAATCATGTCTATTTTCTTTAGCAATGTTTCCTAACTGAGAAACCATGATTTAAAATGTTACTTGATATGCATGACTGAAAAAGCAGGATGATTTAGAGCTGAGGTTCTCAACTTTTATCCTTCAGGACCACCTGCACATTATTTTCACATCTCTCAGCACTTTCACCTCACAACTCCAGAATGGGAATGGGGTAAATTTTCACTTCCGGCCCGTGTGGTGAGTTTGCACGTTCTCCCTGTGCTGTGTGGGTTTCTTCTGGGTGCTCTGGTTTCTTCCCACAGTTCGCTAACATTCACTGTAGGCTGACTGGCATTTCCAAATTGCCTGTAGTGTATGAGTGTGTCCGTATGTGTGTGCTTTTGGCCTATAATGGAATAAGAAGCATAGTTAATGAATCAATGGATGGATGGAAGTTTAAATGAAAATCAGAAATAATGCCAAAGTTTCTGCAAAAAAAAAAAAAAAAAAAAAAGATTTACTTTTGGAGCTACCTGCAAATATCCAGAAATACTGCCAGGACCAAAAAAAACCCCCAAACAAACAAAAAAACAGGACCTCTGTTTTTAATCATCATTTCAATTAATTGAGTTGAAAGACATTCAATCCTTAATGGCTACAATACGCTTATATAGATTAGCTAATCTACTGACTGCATTTAACAGAATCATACTGCTGAGTGTCTTCTGAAAAAAACAAAATGGAATATTGAAACATTCATTAAAAAAAGGGGGCCAAGAATAGACCCTTGATGCATTAGGATGTAATTTCTAAAAAGAGTTTCTAAAAACTCTCAAAATAGCTGTTTAAGTGTCATTTTAGAAGGAAAGATGAGAAGAAAATGACTGCAAGTGACACACAGTCTCCATTAGCTCCTCGAAAGGAGTTAACTGTCTTAAAGTTTCAGGATTAGCGTTTTAGTCGAAAATCTCCACTCAAGAGAAAAATAAAAAAGATATAAGTGGTTTATCAAAAAAAGGAAAAAAAACTTCAATCAATTCACACTCAATATTAGAAATATTGCTTATGTTTGCCTATTCCCTTTTTCGAGCACAAAATATCTCATCGCAACCAAGGAGAAGCAATGGTGGACACCTACTGTAGCAAATTCACTTTTGGTCACAGCAAGTTATCATTCTGAAAAATAAAAAAGAATAGTGTAGTGAATAAAGTTCTGTAATAGGGTGAGGATCTTGACAGGAGCTGCTGTTCAACTTTTTTTTTTTGTTACTTTTTTTTTGTTACACCCCAGCTGGTCTAGGCATGTGTTTAATGACTCAAAAGGCAGGTGATGGACTAAGGACATTGACCTGTACTGTTGAGTGGCATCAACATTTTTGATCTCTGGACACTAGGGATTAATTTATACCAGCCAGCCTGATCCTCACCAAAAATGTATAGCTTGTAGATGTGAGTATCAATATATAGTAGTGGAGGCAGACACATAGGCAGTTAATGTTTAAACATAACCTGAACAATGCTCTCACTTACTTATGTTCTATAGTGCCTATTCTGTGCAGGGTCACAGCAGGTCTGAAACCTATCCCAGGGAACTAGGAGCAAGAGGCATGGTAATCCCTGGATGGGGTGCCAATCCATCTCATGGTACACAAGCACACATACTCACACACTACTGGCAAACCGGAAATAATAATTAGCCTAATATGCATGTCTTTGGACTGTGAGATTAAACCAGAGTATGTGAAGGAAACCCACCAAGCATGGGGAGAACATGCAAATTCTACACACAGAGACCCAAGTCAGGGTTTAAATCCTCAACCCTGGTGGTGCAAGGCCACAGTGCTAACTGCTATGCCATTGTGCTGCCTATGAACAATGCAAATAACATAAATCTTAGAAGCCTAAAATTTGGAGCATGAAAATACAAAGAGAGTACTCCCCTCTTTGTACACAAAAAGTAACAAAAGCTGGACAAGGAAACATACAAATACCAGGACTTAAATAATTGGACAAAAGAATTGCATTGTGACATGGGAAAGTGATGTGCAGAGGCTGATAAAAATCATGAAATGTACTCGACATGGCCTACGACATGGACAGCCAAGAAAAAAAGGCTGGTGATGCTTGGGTTAATGAAGAACATTAACCTTAGTCAGCAAATTTGGCATCTCCCACTGAACAGTAAGGAAGAGCAATTTCCTAAGCATAGTAATGGGTTGATGGGGTGTCCATGGAAGAGCCCAACGGTGATACAATGTCCACTGCAAAACCATTGAGGCAACAAAGATCAAGGCCAAGATAGAGTGGGAGTGGTTTCCACCACAAAAAGACAAGGGAATTACATACTCAACAGGGCCAGAGGGGGCAGTAACATACTGCCTGAAGCAAAAGGGGAGCGAAATCCTCAACAAAGCAAGAGGTTGTAATTGCAAACCATATGGGGAATGAGCGATGTCCTCTGAAAAGTAAAAGAATTGACAGAATGACATCCTCAGAGCACAAATCAGTCAAATAAAGTCCTTATACATACAATAGAAGAGATACAGAGTGATGCCCATGGAGTTCCCCTGAGTTGTAATAATTTCCTCAGTGCAGCTAAAGTCAAAGCCTTTTCAGTCTTCCAAAATTTTCTTAGAGGGCACATGTCCTCAATCTATTCAAGCAAGGTGTAACTCTCTTCCCTATCAGTAGAAGGAACATTATTTGAGCATGGCATGAGTGAAAAAACATAGACAGGCAAAGAAAGATAAACATGGATAATTTATAATCTTTGTTATAATAAAACTCTTTTCAATTTTCCTCAAGCAATTCCACAACAATGTTCACAGTATGGCGGATCACAGTTTCCTGCAAATGAAAAATTCCTGCATGGCCATTTTGGTATGCCATTGCCAGCAATGTTTATAAGGCAACATTTGTGCAACAGCAAGTTGCGCAACAGTAGCTCCACTGTGATATCAGATTAGATAAAGAAGCTTTTCTCCCCACAGGTATCAAGTCTTAGGCGGCCATAACCCTGTCATTGGATCACCTTCCTTGAAACACTCTTGGTAGGGACTAACCCCCACACAACAGGAGCTCCCAACTAGAGCTGCTGTTTTGGAGATGCCCTGACCCAGTCAGTTAGGAATTTTAGTTAGGAGGATAAAATTTAATTTAATTAAATCGACTCCTATGTTCCATTAAAATAGAGGTGGTGATTTAAAAAAAAGTGGTGATTCAAATAAAACCTCCGAAAACTCTTCTATTGAAGGTGGCAAAGCTAAGTAATCTCTAGAGGTCCTTGTCAACTCCAAAGTTGGGAGTGAACCATTCCTTGATATCGAAAACTTTTTCTTGATTGTTGGACGCTTCTTCTGGATATATGACGTAACCAATGGAAAAAGTGGTTTGCGTATGAAATTACCATTTTTCTCCCAGACTTGATACATGCATACATGCAAAGACTTGATTAACATAAAGGATATGATTTTCAGGAGAGGGTGAATACAATTAATCTATCATCAAAAGTGGCTGTCACAAATTTCCAAGCATGTCCTTGAAGACCCCATTGATCAGGGACAATCACTGCAACACTGAGTGTGTGCAAGAACTCATACAGCACGATGCAGTACCAAAGTGGCCAGTCATATTTAAGGCTAAAGCTGACTTCTGCTCTTTGCCCTGGCTGACAGCTATTGCTGCTGCACATATCAAGTTTTATTAAAAAGCTTTGTTGGATGAAGTTGTCGTTCCAGATTGGAATGAACAAGTAGGAAAGAGTAGCGGTTCCACCACCACCACCGTCACCACCACAACCGTCAAACAAAAAAAAGTCCTCTGGATATTAGAAGCTTAAAGGGGTCAATGTACCATTGCTGAAATGTCTCTTGGTGCTATTGTTGCTCTGCCAAGGAGAGTGGGTAAATTTTGTTGACCTTTAGTGGTTCCAGGTCTAATTTGTATGGCGCAATCTTATGTGCAATGTGTTGGTAGACCACTAGCTTTGTTTTTCCTAAACTTGGGAGACAATTATAAATTGGCTAAAATATTTTAAGGCTCTTTGAGAACATTTTTGTTCTTTGACTTACTAATGCAATGATTACATATGCTTTAAACAAACAAAAAAAAAATCATGTCATTAAGTATAAACGTACGTGCCCAAATTAATGGAAATACGTCTATTAAAATATCATGTTATTCGCATATAAAGAGTCTTTTAGAAATGTACGCGGCCACACATTATGGATGTACATAGATTTTGTGTAATTATTGTTTTTTATTTGATTTACCTGCTTAAACCTGAATTAAACCCACAAGGCAGAAGCAAAACAACTGTACTGTAAATGGAGGCAACTTTTTAATGTTGTCATCAATTGTTCCCTCACGCTCAGCGCAGGATGTCCATAAGGCCATGCACCCTAAAAGCTGAATATTGACTCCAGGAGTGGAAGCAGATTGCATGCACCACTGAGTTTCAAGGGTCTGGTGCAAAGGGTGAGCAGCTACTGCCTGAACTCAAGGCCCTGCAGATTTCACCACCCAGTACGTGAATGGTACAGGTACATCTGAGCCAGAACCATCAGGTTCAAGAATAGTTTTAAGCTGAGTGTGTAAGCCTGATCACTGTGTATTTGCAATATTTACAAAGTACATTGTTACAGCAGGTCTCAAGTGATTCCAACTAACAGCAATATGTTCAAGTCTGAGATGTTTATTACTGATTTACTGGTAGCTGGTTACAAAGTTTTTATCCTTTTAAGGGGTCTACCAATCATAACTGGAAGAAGCTGTGAGGCCGGACAGTACAATGGAAGCATGCATTCGGGTTGATTAAGACAAATTGCTTTATTAATGAAACCCAGACCAAGACCAAAATGAATCATTTATGAATGAATGAATGAATGAATGAATATTTTTCTTAAATTTTGAATTTTAAGTGAGTGCTGTTCTCTCGGATAGTGAAGACAGCTGAGAAACCATCTGAATCTTTCTTCCCTCTATCATGGACATCTACACCACACACTCAATCTGAAACGCTACCAGCATTGTGGCTGATCATACGAAACCCTCACACACACTCTTTACCCTCCTGCCATCTGGAAAAAGGTATCGAAGCATTCGGACCCCACATCCAGACTGTTTGACAGTTTCTTCCCACAAGCCATCCGACTCCTCAGTACAATGGAACCGGACTGCTAAACACACAGACACGCACAAGCAATTTCTTTGTTTTTGCACAATATTTACTGCTATTTGCAAAAGTTTTCTCAGCTGCTATTACAACATGAAATGTTCACTGCATTTACCATCTCATGGACAATTCCTTTGCACTACCTCAATTCAAGTGCACTTTATGTTGTCTTTTTTTCCCCTATAGTTTTTAGCTAGTTTTGTTAATGTATGGTGTACAGTATGTACTGTAGCATCTTAGAGGAGCATTGTTTCGTTTCACTGTGTAGTGTAATGAACCGTATATGGTTGAAATGACAATTAAAGCCTACTTGACTTGACTCGAATATTAAATGAATATGTTTCTAAAATAAAACATAATATTGAGTGGACACTCTTCTGCAGTCACGTACACTGGAATATATTTCCTTGCTTGTTTATTGTTACACTAATATAACCTTTTATTTTTGGGAGCTATCCAGCAATGGAGGAATACCCAATTTGTCATTCATTTATTACTTGACACTTGACAAGAGTAATACCCAAATGCCACCAGGCAATGCCCAATTTAGTGCTTTGCATAGCTCTCACTGATGGCCATCTTTCAGCAGGCTTTTGTTGAGAGCTAACTCTTGTTGTCTGTCAGTAAAGTAAAGTCTGTGGTAAAGTCAGTGCATGTCTCTGTTCTGACTCATGCCACTCTAAAGCCTTTGTTGTCACACATATGGCAAAAATTAGGGATCTAATCCCGGAAGTATGCGGGTTTCCACTAACAACATTGTTTATGACATCACCTGTGGCAAATATCTTCAGGACCATGATGTTCACTTGGAAACATCTGACTTGGAAACGGGTCTTTCTTTTTTAATACAGGCGAAGACTTGTGGTCCAAGGATGCCATGCACACCAGTTGAAATGAAAGATGCTTTTTCATTAATACATCACTCACATTATTTACATGACACTGCATGATATCTTAGAATGAGCTTATTATGAGAGCTTCCATGAGTTTTAAAACTTTTTAGTTTCTAGGATACACAAGATATCAATTATATGTACCCAAGTCGGCCATCATTCTGTTCCAGTCAGTCATTCTGTTCTGATGTTCCATCCATTAATGATGTAATTCTGTGAAATTAATATCATAAATAACATTAAACAAAATATATAATATGATTTTAGATTATTTTCACATTTGAAAACATGAAAGGTGCTTTTGAAGAAAGGGTGGTCTGTGACTCACTTCAACTAAACCATTGTCAAGTTCAAGTCACTGAGCCAGAAATATGATTCAGAAAGCAACAACCTGTGAATCATTATAAAGGACTGAAGATGATTGCGGTCACTCGGATATTGACAGAAAAAAACAACAACTGCAGAACTTCTTGGCTAATGTCTAATGCCTCATCCCTCATTTACGTCCACATAAGAAAGATCTGTGCAGCCCTTTACTTAGGAGCCAATAGTCATATACATCCAATATGGCAGCGTCAGTCAGTTTACTGCTTTTGGCTTAGATATGTGTAATTTTTTTGATTTAAGTCATATTTCTGATATAATTAGGGACATCGGTGGCTCAGTGGTAGGTCGCTCGTCTGCCATGCGGAAGGCCCGGGTTCGATTCCCAGCCAATGCCTGAACCCCAGCCGACTGGTTTCGAAATTCTCTTAGCCATTATGGATAGTAGTTTTGATGCTTAGCCATGAGCACAGGACATGGTTCACCAAATGCTGATGATGGATTTATGGTGGAATCTCTGGCCTTCTGCTAGCCAGTGAGAAAATTTGGGGGAGGGTGGGAATGGGGCAGAGGGCTATAGGAAGGGGCTACTTGGGCAATACTGTTCACATATGCAAATGCTTGCCTAGAAATGTCTATCCTTAAGATCGCCTCCCAGGATCCATTGTCCACCCCAACACTAGCATTACCAACTGAATGGCAGGAAACAGCATACTAATTGATGATTGTGTATTGAATGACTGCATGTCTCTAGAAATGGAAGCATTCACTTTGCCAAGCTTGTTCCTGCCTAATTTCTATCTGCTGCTCCTTGACTGCACTCTGGTTCTCAAAGTGATGACTGCAATGTACTTGTGTTGTGTTTCTGAATTCTGCTTTGGACCTATCTTCAAACTTTATTTGTCCATCTTTCACCTATCTGTTGCCTGACACCTCTTTATTAGTTTAAGTATTTAAGTGTGTTTTTGATGTTAGATTAGATTAGATTAGATTAGATTAGATTAGATTAGATTAGATTAGATTCAACTTTATTGTCATTACACATGTGCAAGTAGAAGGCAACGAAATGCAGTTTAGGTCTAACCAGGAGTGCAATAAGCAGAAAGTGCAGGATTAAGTGCACTTAAAAGTGATATGTGCAGGGATAAGCTATATATATATATATATTGATGTACATTCATCATTCAGACAGAACTTTCTGTTTATGTCTTTGCTAGTCCCATGTGTTTTGGTTTTGACCCGTTTGTATTGTTACAGATTATGTATATTCCAGTGATAATATTAATAAATAAACTGCAATGTATTATATAATAAGCTACACTGTGGGCAATGGGCAAATCAGAAAAAAGGTCAATGCTGGCCAGAAAGGCGCCAAATCACCCAGTGCACCACAAGGGTCAGGGCTGCCCGGAACGTTGAAGAACTGGAACGATTCTGTTGGTCACATTTTATGCTGTAATGTTATGGCTGATTGGTGAACATGCACATTTTTACTTTTATAACAAAAGGTTATAAATATCCATGGTGTACTCGGTTAATGAATTAAGAATTAAATGAAGAATTGGATATGTTGCTTTTTTGGTTTTGGTTATGTTGTTAGTCTTTCAGCTGCTCCCGTTGAGGGGTCACCACAGCAGACCATCCGCGCTGCACAACATCTTGGCACGTTTTTTTTTTTTTTTAATGCCGGATGCCCTTCCCAATGCAACCCTCCCATTTTATCTGAGTTTGGGAACACTCTGCATCCAGTGGCTGGAGTTTGGGCATTGGTTGGGAATTGAACCCAGGCTCTCTGCATGACAGGTGAGAAACCCACCCCTGAGCCACCACTGCCCCAGTCAGCTTGGAAAAGAAAACTTGAAAAATAGTTTTTAAAATACAATTTATTTATTTATTCATTTATTTATGCATATCATCTAATATTTTTGTGCTATTTTAAAGCCTAAGTGATGTAAAACATGCAGTCTCTATTACATACAACAGATCAACAGAATCTTGAATCCTAGATTATTTTTTTACTGAGGTCACATTCTCTAGGATAAAGTCTGACTCAGCTCACCCTTATACTCACTTCCCCTTGTACTGTGATTTAAATAATAACCACCAATGACTAAGGAGAAGTAAACAGGGACATTTAAGCACAGTTCTTTTTTTTTATTTTTATTATTACTACATATACTAAATGTATTGTAACTCCACTATGAAATTACCCACAAAGCATTACTTGGAGCATACACACACTCAAACAGACAGAACGTAGCAAATTATTAAACCTGATATTGGATGTCACATAGCCCTAATGAAAGGTCTGTAGACATGTTGTTGGAAAAAGTGTTCTGAAACGTATTTGAAAAAAGAATATATATATATATATATATATATTTTTTTTTTTTTTTTTTTTTTTTCGCTGGAATGCCTTTCATAGAGCTTCAAAAATATCTCAGTTATGTGTGGCAGAGAGAAGAGGGTGGTCTGAGGTGAAAAGGCCAAAGGTTATGTTTTTTTTGCACCAGCTGGATTCAAAGTCAACACAAGGGGTTGGCATGAACTATGCCCTTATTTTCATTCACATAGCTGAAATACACTGTAGACTTCACCTTTGCTGGCTTGGTGGTGGCGGTAGTAGCGGTGGTGCAACGGTTTTAAATTGCACTCATGTCTATGGAGCACAGGTCACAAATACAAAAACATTCAAAAGAAACAGAAGATCTGATAATGGAAGCAGCGTTCAAATTACACTCCATATCCAGGGGAGGGGAGGGCGGTCCGCATTTATTTACTCAAGCAAAAGAATCTTTACTTCTTCGCATATACTCGCCTTCCACTTAATTGGGACCACCTGTACACATGCACTTTGGGAAATGATCAAATTAGTGTTTCAGAAACTGCTGATTTCCTTGGACATTACAGACTCTGGAGTTTAACTGAAAACGCCTCCTTGACAAAATGAAAGTGGCAAACTGGTTCAAGGTTCCTGAAAGGTGTTTGAGGTGGGTGGATTATGACACAAGTCCACACTGGTATCCACAGTCCTGTCAGGCTGTCATGTTCCCTGACTCCTTACCTTCTCTTTTTTTCCAGTCTTCCAGTAAATGTGAGTCTGTGCCCATGATAGCCTCAGATTGTTGCTCTTAGCTGACAGGATTAGATATATGACACACAAGTGTCCATGCTGACCCCTGTCCCGTGCTGAAAGTGTGTGTAATGGTCACATGAGTTTTAGCATTGACCATGAAGCAAAAGAAAAGGGTAGCCTTGTCTGATAAATCACATTTTCTTTCACATGATGTGCACGGCCGTGTGTGTTTGTGCGTCACTTTCCCGGATCAAGAATAGGGCAATGCTCTGTTTGGAAACCTTGTGGATCTTACTTTGACACGTATTACCTTCATGGACATGGTATTCCCTGATGCCGCACTAATTGTTCAGGAATGGTTTGACGAACGAACATGGCAAAGAGTTGTTTGACTTGGCACCCAAGTTCCCTAGATCACAATCTGATCGAGCAGAAAAACAAGTCAGATCAATGGAGGCCACACCTCGCAACTTACAGGACTTAAAGGATCTGCTCCTAACGACTTGGTGCCAGATACCACACCACACCTTCAGAGGTTTTGTAAAGTCCATGCCTCGATGGGTCAGCACAAGGGGAACCTACAGTACACAATATTAGACAAGGTTGTTTTAATGTCTGATTGATGAGTATATGGTTATATTTATGACATTTTTGTTTAGTAATTTTGTTTTCAACACCAAAACTTGAGCATTGTTACATTTTTCAACCTATAAATCCATAGGACCGTGTAACATGTCATCCCATGTGCTTGTTGGAGTATTGTTGGATTACCCTCAACCCACATATTTTATTGCTTTTCACAGGCGTATAATTTTGAATTCATGAATGGAAGGACTACTTATATTAATTCATATGGGAAAGGATTGACAGTATAATTAATAGATAAGGTGGTCTTATTTACGATAACTTTCTCAATATCTTTCAACTAATTTTGATACAACGCATCATTACCGTCACAGTCTACCCTGTAACAACCAATTGTTGTCGTTGTTGTAATGCGTTAAAATTGCTAGATTAGTCATGTGTTAACGTGTTAATATTGCAGACCTAATTTCAAACAATGGATGCAATTTTGGCAAGAAAATATGCTCTGGACGACGGCAAGCCATAATTCAGCTGTATTTGTTGAGGTCCAGAAGAAAGAAGAAAACCAGGCGCCTCACTTTAGCTGTTTTAGAGTCTAGCACTCCTACGAACTCCCCACACTTCTGGTGCCGACTGATACCAATGCCCAAACATGTGCATGAACTCCGACCTGATGGTTCTCATTCACAAGTCACATAGTCACATATTAGATATACAGCTCATCCAGAACCACATATGAAAGTGACTCAGATCTGATCTGAAAAACATTAGATTTGTGCATTACGACAGGATAAAAACATCCGATCTGTGTCACATCAGGGTAAAAAATAGAAATTGAGTCACTTCAGGCTGGAAATGTGAACCTGGTTAGTGCTGTTCCTTTAACCCTCTTCTTTACTTATCAGTGTTAATCTTTGTGTACTGTATATTTAATATGCTCTCCACCCTATCACCTGTTGCCCCTCCTTCTCATTATGAGTCACAGGTGTTTCCTTGCTTAACACTTGTATATATGTTTCATTCATTCATTCATTCATTCATTAATTCATTCATTCATTCATCTTCTCTACCTCTTATCCTGTGTACAGGGTCAGAGGGGGCCTGGATCTTATCCCAGGAGACTTACAGTAGGGCACGAGGCAGGGTACACCCTCCATCACAGGGTAAACACACTATGGGCAATTTGGGAATGCCAAATAACTACTGTATATCTGCATGTCTTTGGACTGTGGGAGGAAACTAGAGTACCCGGAGGAAACCCACCAAACACGGGGAGAACATGCAAACTCGACACAACCAGTCCCATTCTGGAGGTGCAAGGCACAGCGCTAACCACTACACCATCATGCCAACATAACCTAAGTTTAATGTGAACTTTAAAAAAAAAAAAAAAAAAAAAAACATACGTAGTTTAACAGACGTTATTTTCACTGAGTAAATAATTAGATAGGAACAAGCGAATGAGTGATACACCAAGCTCACACCTTTTGCATTTTGCTTTAGATTTATTGATTTTTTTTTTATTAGTTGGTAATTTTTTATTGTGCTTAAGAATTGTCATTTTTTAAGGAGCAGTTCCTGTTTTGTAGTTAATAACACTTTTATTACAATACATTTCCTCCAATGTATAATGCCTGCAAATCACCGAATGACACTCAACATGCTTTCTGTTCCAGTGTTTCTGCGCTAGAAATCAGATCCACTGTGACTTTTACCAGGACGTTCTGTTTTGGTACTTTGACACACAGCATACAGTCGCTGCACATTCTGCACTCTGCTCAGCATTTCGTTCTGTTCAGCCTTTAAGCCATTTAAGTCAGATACTTGAGTTGAGTTTCAGGAGTCTGTAAAACAACATCAAGTAAGAAGCCTTGTGATTGTGCAGTCTAGACAGAAATGGAAAAACCGTACACTCTATTTCCAAGGTTATATTCTAACACCCACCAATAGCGTAATCTATAATCTTTTTGGAATTTTAGGAGGAGCATTACTATTTTCAGCTCTATTCAGGACAGTCTGCAGCAAATCACCTTAAGATTAAATCATTATTTTTTTCTTTTTCCTTACTTTCTTTCTTTCTTTAAAAGGATCTCTTGTGGGATTCTATGCTGTTCGTGCCAAAATATACACTGTAAAAAATGTTCGTCATTCTAACAGTAAAATACCGTATAAACGCTACAGAATAAAACCATATTTCACAAAACTTGGGATAACCGTAGAATTTACAGTGAAAAACTGTAATTAGTTTTACAGAGTAAGACCTTAAAT
>JAQQZT010000004.1:19295051-19320673 GCA_030068275.1 Clarias platycephalus | reverse complement strand
GACAGCAGGGATTGATCTGCATCATACTGTGTGAGACTGGAAGCCATTGGCACCATAACAGCACTGTGTCTTCTATAATGCTTGATAAGACCAGAAAATATATAGCAAGGAATTCCAGTACTCAATTCTCTTCCGGAGTCTCTCCGGATTCTCCAAGGACTTACTGTAGGTCCTGCCTGGTCATCAGCTCACGTTGTAGGTTTTTACTGCAGGTTACATCATGGGACTGGAAGGACCAATCCAAAAAAAATTTCTGTTCTAAATGAACCAATTTCTATGCATTTGGACACATGTTTTGGATCACATTCATGATGAGAGATCCATGACCATAAGCTTCTTGGTTGATGAAGCCAGATTTGTTTATTTAAAATTCCTTGATAGTTCATGGAGATTATGGTGATATTTAAAGTACCATCCTTAGCAGACAGGTTTATACGGTAGCCTTTAATGATCCTTCATTTTGCAACAAACCCACCTTTAGTGATTGCATTTGTTGCCAAAAAGTTCTATTTTTGTTTCATCTTACAATAGAGCCCGTTTTCATGCAATCTCAGTTTTCTCTTCTCACTTGTGTGCTGGTCGTCATTCTGGAACATCTTCCAAACAGTTCGTTGGCTGTGTCTTTGGGTAGATTACGAGGCTTGGTGACCCCAAAATTTTACCATCTCCAGCAAATCTTCTCTAACTATGGTCATTAGATGCATTTTTGTCTCTCTAACCACCATCTACTGTATCTCCTCACTGTGTATAGGAATAAAATACACTTGTGTCCTGTTCCAGGCAAGTTCATTAAAGGTTTTACTGCCTTCATCTTCTTAAATGTCCCAAGTGAATATGGGAATTTTCAGGCGTAGAGCTATTTTTTATAGCCGTTGCCCAATTTATGAAAGTCAAAACAATTTTGTCTCATTTCGCTAATGCTTTCTGTGATTTCTCCCATGTTGTTGAACAACTAAGGGAATTTTTTTCTCTGTTTCAGCTCATATTTATGGATGACTGCTTAAGAGTTTCTACACACTTCAAAAACTTAAGTAGAAAATCTTTCAGATACAGTCTACAGCACTTGTTCCGTAGCATTTAAAGTTACTGAACGATGTTGTGAGAAGATAAACTGACTGGTTGCTTAACTATACAGAATCAAGATTGATTAATATTCCAATGAAAAACTCACAGGGGACTTGATGGGGTGCAATATGGAGTTTAGCCAGTTTGAAATCAGCCTTCGTGTATTTTTTCCCTTTGGTGCAGTTTGTTTAAGCTGGCAGAAACATAGCAGTTGCAAACCGAGGTTCCATAAAATCTTGAGCTGTAGAAATGCTAAATGTTGTATAAAGCAGCATGTGAATGTCTTCTTGAAGTTGTTGTGCTGGAGGCAAGAAAAATGGGCACTGGTTTGTACCAACCAAAAGTGATCCAAGGAAGGACAAGTAGGAAACAGGCAACAGGGTCTTGGGAACCCAAGGAACTTATTGATGAAAACTAGCCTGTCTGATCTGATCCCTACTGTAGAAGAAATTGATGAAAAAACTTCTATAATGCTCACTCTGATAGGAAGGTGTCAGAACTAGTCAGAATGGACTGTCTACATCACAACTGGACCATGGAGCAATGGAAGAAGATGGCCTTGTAGGATGAATTATGTTTTCTTTTACAGGAAGGCTTCACTTACCTGGGGAACAGATGGCACCAGGATGTACTTTGGGACAAAGGCAAGACGGCAGAGGCAGCGTGATGCTCTAGGCAATGTTCTGCTGGGAAACCTTGTATGGATCTTATTTAGATATGTACCACCTACCTAAACACTGTTGCAAACCATAATGCCATAATGCCCTGGCATATTTCAGAAGGATAACACACCCTAACATACTGCAAACATTTTCATAATATGACAAAGTGTCCAAAGACTCCAAATCTCAATCTGTTTGAGCATTTGTTGTATGTCCTGGACATACAAGTCTGATCGATGGAGGCCCCACCTCACAACTGCTAATGTCTTCATTCCAGATGCCATGTCCATGTTCAGTCCATGCGTCATTGGTTCAGAGCTGTTTCGGTGGCACAAGGGGGACCTACATGACATTAGACAGGTATCTTAAATAACATGTGTGACTTGTTTATGTTGCAGTTAATATCACATGTTTAGTTACAATTTTGACTGTTGATATTGGCATATAAACATTCCATAGGTTATAGAACCAGTATCATCAATTAACTTCATAAGACAATTGGTAAATGTGTGCCTCCATTGAAAAGTTTTTAAATATATACAAAATTTGTCCACCCTTTGCCTTTAAAACTGCAACAACTCACGTAAACAAACACTAGATTGACGTGCCGCTTCAAGAATATTCATTATGTTGCCGTTGTTCTTTTTCCACACTTTGACTGTTTCGCTTATTACCTCTTATTGCGTACTGTAACCTTATACACTGACCAGCCATAACATTAACATCAACATTATCAATTATATACCAGTAAACTGATGACAAGATGATGTATGCCTGTGGGAAGTAAAGGCTAAGGTGTCTGGTCTAATCTCACATAAAAGCCAATGCAGCACAAAAAGTAAAAAAACAGTCAATGCTCGGCATGTTAGAAAGGCACAGGAACAGCCAGAGCACCAAAGGCTGCTGCACACAGGAACCAGCAGGCAAAGTGCCTAAGGCTGCTGACCAACAAGTCTGACTGTGGAGATCCCAAACCGCAACCCACAGCACCCAATGGATCTGCTGCCAACTTCCCTGTGCAGACACCACAGCACAGATTCCCAGAAATCTTGTGCAGTCATGTCCAAAGGGTGTTGCATGATATTAGGCATAATCGGTGTAATGCTATGGATGATCGGTGTAGGATACTTTCTTTAATAACATTTCCCTAATGGTATAATAAAACAAATACAAAAAAAAAAAAAAATGTCTAAAACAAATTTTATATGAAATCAAATGTAAGATCCTTAAGTTTTTTGCACAATAATGTGTGTATTATACTGTAGGACTTTACAGTCTGTTACAGTCTTGACATCTGGATGTCAGTAAGAGTGTCTCATGGGCCATGGACAAGGGATTTAGTTATTATATACATTTTGATGTAATGTGCACAGCAGAAATCCATGGCATGTGATTACAAATAGTACACAAAATGCAGGTTTTTACCACTTCTACTGCTCTTCTATTGTTTCATGGCTAATCAACCCAATCACCCCTGCCATCGATTTAAACCATACCCCCATAACAATTTTACTACGGACACTCCGATCTAATAGAATAAAACAAGGATGCATTTCCTCTCTCTTTCATCATAAAACATAAATGTTAGACACACATAGTTATAACCAAGTAAGCACACGGTGATGTCTCAGACCAAACTGGTGGTTTACTGTACATAAATCATAGAGATGAAACCGGATTAAAATAATAATAATAATAATAATAATAATAAAAATGATTATTATTATAATAATAAAATAAAAAAAAGAACTCACTTCTGATCCAATCTCAACAACAGAATGATGTGGGTAAAAAGAGAATAAAGATAACATTCACATAACACACAGGACAAAACCAGGAGTCACATTTTTTCAAGACAAAAAACAAATAGCCATTAGAAAACAATGACCAAGATACCAACAACGATCTTAAACGATTAGTACCATTATTTGCAAGCCATGCAGCTGGAGAAAGCAGGGAGCCACCCAATTACTATGTGTCGTGTCCCCACCCAGTTTTTTTTTTTTTTTTTTTTTTAATGAATCACTGGATTGGATTTTCTGAGGACTTTACTGAGGATCTGTAGCACTGAATTAGGTTTTGGTCAGTAAAGCACACTTTAGCCAATTTCTTGCAAAATCATGCTATCTATCCTTGAGGTGTAATGAGCGGATGGTGTGAATCGGTTCATACCATTAGTTTAAAGTTGAGGCAACAATTCTACATTCGTTTGTACGGATCATTAATGATTTTCAATATTTGACAAACCAATGGCATGCAAAAATATTTCAAGCTAATGTGTAAATAAATTAGTGGCGTAATTTGTCTGGTACTTGAATACTTTTAATAATGCACAATTTAATAAAAAACTATTTAAACTGCAGTATGTCAAACCTTTTTTTTTTTTTTTTTCATTAGGGCACTCCCCCATCAAGGCTATTACTACCACAGGGAGGGCAGAAGACTATCACGTGTCTCCTCCGAGCCACATAGCGCATCTTTTCGAACTGCACGCTCATGCACCGTTGGGAGCAACGTTCACACTCTCAGAAGACAGCGCTATCCGCTTCCTCTGCTTGTGTGCTTCTTCTTCAGATGCTCGTGATTGGCTTGGAGCTGCGAGTGATATGAGAGTGCAAAGTCCCACCCTTCTGAGAGCTCAGCCAATCAGCTCTCTCCAGCCGGCCTCGCCCCCCTCCCCCCCACTCCCCCTCCTAGTAGTGATCTCCGGATGGTAGGAGTACTTTACCACTGTGCCAGTCGGGGGCGCAATATGTACTGTATCACTATTAAATGTAACATTCTGAATTAAAACATATGCATCTAGGTGAAGAGCAAATAGTGGTACAAATGATCTAATTAAGAAGAGGTTTGCCATTATCAATCTATCACCTCAAAAGTATTTAAAAATAATAATCATAAATGAAAATTATCGACAAACTCTAAATTCCAGTCTAGATGTATATTAATTATAATAAACTGCTATTTTTTGCAGTTAAATAATTTTGTCCTTCTCTAGGCTATCATCATTCCAGTACAAACAAATGAACCATGTTGTTTAATATCAGACTCAGTGGTATGGTCAAATATTGAATTGTTGCCTTAAGGATTAAAATTGTCTGCATAATGTGGAAACTTGGGATTTACGCCCTTAAATAGCAAATCACGCCGTACAGTAAGTGTGAAGAGGGTTAGGCTGAGGATTGCATCGGGAGTTGCTGTTTGAATTTGGTTCGTTAAACACGAAATGAGTACAAGTTCGCAGGATGTACTTGCTGTGAATTAATGCTAATTAATTGTGATTTTGGTTAATTAAAGGAGACAACAAATCTCCTCCCAAATTAATTTGAGGACCAAGAGCAATACACTCAGGTGCAGGTGGGTGGAGGAGAAGGCTGAGGTAACATACAAATCCCGCGTTTTCTCGCGGTTTTTCTTTCGCTTTCCCTTTTGACCTTTCCCCTTCTCTTTCCGGGGTTTTCTGGAAAAAGGAACAAAAAACAAACAACAACGAAGTAGAACAACTGAATTGCGGCAAATGGTGCAACAGGTAAGCCAAACAGCCAATGCAGAGAGAAAAAAAAGGGGAATGGAGGAAATGAAAACAAATGAAGCATCAGCTAGCGTACAGCATGTTATATTGACGGCTTACTTCATTTCTAAGATTTAGATTTTTGGTAACAATGGACAAATAAATGGAGAGACAACACAGCACGACTCATAATGAATGAGATTTTTTAAATGTGCATTATAGATGACATGGTGGATGAAAGCAGAACATGGAACAATACATAACACACAGTGGGAATAGTTCCATTTATCGTCTATATACTAAGAAATAAAAGTGACACCGGTTTGGTTTAATGAACAAACTACATTCATTTATCATTAATAATTAAACTTTAATTAAAGTCACTATAGACTTCCCAACATTTTGCAACTACTTCATTCTGATGTATAGCATAAGTAGATAAACAACATAACTCAAAAGATTTTCACATTCCCTTCTACTAGCATGGAAACTTGAGTGAGGACTCCAGACCCAACCTTAATCTGTGTTCACAGTAGAACAAGTACTGATCAATGTTTAATATGTTATATGTTGTGATGTTTACTTCAAAAATAAAAGGAATGCTTACAGTGGTTATTGATCACAGTTATCACGTAAAGATAATTCTGTTCAGAATAACAGCATAGCTTTGGACACACTTTTTGACCTCTTATTTTGGTCTAAAATGAGTTGGTCGCATGAACTTCACTTTGTGCCTATTTCATAATTATATAATAGTATATTATTATTATTATTATTATTATTATTATTATTTGCAAAGTTCTAATGCAAGAACTTGGTGATATTTGGTGCATGCCAGTGCCAGTCAATCAAAATTCAAGATGATATTCACACTGCATTTACACTTTGACCACAAAAAAGCTATAATACGAAACAGTCTTTAAGAGTTCAAAGGTTCTATTTGTGTTTGTACAGTGTTGTGTAAAACAGTGCAGGTCTGACTCTTTAAACGTCTCAGATGTTTAGCAATCTGAATCCAACATACTGTTGCAGTATAGACCTTTTTTAGGTGTAAATCTAAATAACAATTTTTCTCTCAAACTTGAGACAGATCTTAAACGTCTTCATTTATATACTGAATTTAGAAGACGTGAATTCAGATTGGTTTCGAGTTGGGTTTAAAGTTAGTCGGGTTCTTCAAATCCAAATGCAATTTGGCCCTCATGAAATATTCACTAGAAATCCTAGTTGAAATTGTAATTTTCAAACTTGTTCAACATGAGGACCCTTGAAAGACAACATTATATTTTATAGGTTTCACTGCAAAATGAGATAAATTCATTCTGGCAAAAACATATGTTTACAAACTGGTGGGAAAAATTGTGTACACAGATACTTTATTAATATAAAATTATATGATAAATATATAAGATAATATATCAGATAAATTTAAGATAAATATTATGTCATATTTGTTAAAAATTTATTTTTAATAATTTTGCAAAATGCTGTATATCTGCCTCCAATATGTTGTCAAAATCAATAAATCAACTTGCTATTGTGCACATATGCAATTTATATGCAACATTCTTCAAAAGTCAATAAAATGCATTTGGGTCATTCTTTGGGCCAAAAACATGTAAGTTCAATAAGTTCATGTTATACACAACTTTGTCTGCCTAAAAGAACTGTGAATCATGGGTAGACTGTGGATTAAATTAGATTTTCGAGGATTGTGATTTTCAATTCGATAGCAATAATAATTGTCGGAATTGCTTCAAATATCGATATTTCAGGTTTTAGAGTATTATAATACTATTATAATTAGACGATTAGAATCCTTTATGTAAAATATTTAATATGCATTAAAATTCAGCTTGTTTGTTTTTTCATCTCAGACAATGCGAGTGTTGTAATTTCTGATAAAGTTGTGGTATGTTTTTAAGGTGTTTGTCAATTTGCAAGTTTACCTAAATATTTAAAAAAGTGTGAATTGATTCTAAATTAAATTCAATAAAGATTCAATGTACTGAATTAACCAACAAAAGATCGAATGCAGGCTACAGCCTGAGGAAAATCATTTGTCATTTTGACTGAAAGTCCGAAAATGGCTTTTATCTCGTTTTGCATTGAAACCCATGAAATATGAATAGCAATGATATCCCTTCATATTATTGTGCAGTTAAATGTCACAGAAAGTTTTATGACCTTACTGTATATCGGCACCTGCCTAGTGCAAAGTTGTTTCAAATGTGTCAGAGCATTCTCCAGTCCAACCTTTGACTTTTAAGATATAACACTCAATACCGCTTTGATATTTCAGACACAGAACACACTTCTCCTTGACCTTCAAAAAGGACACCACCATCCAATAGTTTAGGGACACCAACGTAGATGTTGATTTTCCAATGGCCAACACTGAGATAAGACAGGTCAGTGCTTTAGAAGAAAATCGTAAAGTGTAGAAGCCATTCTCAAAAGCTCACTCTTATCTGAGACCACAAAAGATATCAGAGACTATGAACGCCCCATCAACATTTTACTTCAGATCATAAAAAAGGTTACTGACCTTGCAGGTCGCTCTCACCATTACCGTGATAACATTAACACACGCACACAGAAATGAAGCAATAAATCCACAAAATATTGCTGTAAATTCCTTGACCTAAGTATTAGAACTCCAATACAAACACTCATTTACACTCATGAGATAGCTGAGCTCAAAATAGTGATTTATGTTTAATACATCTCGCTTCAGTACTGAACCATAAGCTGCAGTGTCACACAAGACTTATACTAAACAAATTAAAGCTAACCTCCATGGATGATGACGATGATGTTGACAATGATGAACATTACCAAACACACACACACACACACTACATGGCAATGAATGTAACATTAAAGGAGAGAAATGTATGAATAACTCAAGACACAATTGACATTACAGTCAATCAAGGAATGAAAAAGAATGGAAAAGAACTGGAAGAAAAGGAAACTTATAACAGACAATCTTGCCAAATATACAGTACATACAATCGTAACTTGGAAATGTTTGCACTTACTGTTCTGTCTTATCCAGTATTTCTTTCTTTACTCTAAAAAAAAATATATAATGACAGACAGTTAACTTTATGCTTAATGCTTTGGAATACGGCAGAGTTTAAAATCAACTTAATGTGATTGTTTAAAAAAAAAAAAAAAAAAGTACCTGCATTCACATTCAATGTGTTCTGCAAAACTCATTGGATAGTTGCGTTTGATGCGCAGAGGTTTTAATTTTTGTACCTGTAATAAACAAAGAAAAATAGAACACCATGAGGCAACCAGAATGATGACATACAGGTCAACAACCTTTCACTTATATGAGACTTTTGTCCTTGAAATACAAATAATAACCCAAATTTGGCGGCATAGTGGCGTAGTGGTTGGCATTGTCACCTTGCACCTCCAGGGTCTGGGTTCGAATCCCGCCACTTAGTCTGTGTATATGGTGTTTGCATGTTCTCCCATTGCTTGGTGGGTTTCTTCCCATGCAAATTAGACCAATTGGCATTTCCAGGTTGCGTGTGAATGTTGACCGGAGGTTTTACCACGGTCATAAAAATGGGAATACTGTACATACAACGGTCACTATTGGCCACCACGGTCCCTAGTTTGACTGCAGAGGTTGCTAGATGGTTAGAAGGAACCCATGTATTGTATGATGTATTATAAAATTTGTACAATTACCCATTTTACCTAAACTTAGTACCTACAGTACACTAAACCGTACCTACTGTATAAAGTGTTATTTATAGGCATTTTATACCCAACACTACAGAATTTGTGTAGCTCTAGTCCCAAAAATGGCCAGATGATGAAAGTTTTTATGAGGTATCATTTAGGTCAAAACTTTTTTCTTTTTCCCCATCACGTCATTCAAGAAGAAATGATCTATAAAGTGTCTAACTGTGATCTTTCCTTTCAAGTTTCAGTGATCTACTACTTATAGGAACAGAAAATTACATGCCCTTAAATTAAAGTGTTGGTGGTGCAGAGGAGCCAAACTTGCTACCAAAAAACTTGCAGTGCAGTATGTCAGTGAATGAGATGATCACATGCTCAGAGGATCAACCTTTTACAGCACTATACTGTACCACATAAAACAAACCGAGGTTCACCTACATAGAAACAAAACTAAAAGAAAGTACATTTCCTCTTCCTGCCAACTGGCAAATGGTTTCGCTTAGATTTGATGACTGAATGATGCTCTGTCTGAAAAAAAAAAAAAAAGAAAAACTGTGTGTCTTGTATCACGGTAGCTCGTGAAGCTATGAATTATGGGTAGACTGTCTCATCTCATTCGAAGCAAGTTAAATTTTCCCCTGCCAATCTTCTGCTCTACACCCCAGTCTAGTATGTAGCAGTAATGCACCAACCATCCATGAAGAAGAAGAAATATTCTTGCAAAACATATGAGCATTTTCTGCAAAGGCTGAAGTATACTTTAAGAATTTTGTCAATTTTAGACCGATTATTGTTTCTAAACAATTTGTTTGTAAAACAACATCAAAAGATCAATATCAAAGCAATAATCTAAAGATAGATTGTACTGCATAATCAACTAAACTGCATAGCTGTTGCAATGCTAAGGTGGGCTTAGTGGTTAGCCCTGTCGCCTAGCACCTCCAGGGTCCGGGTTCAATTCCCACCTCTGCGTAAATAGAGTTTGCATGCTTGGTGAGTTTCCTCCTTTCCACAGTCCAAAGACATGCAGATTAGATTAATTGGTGTTCTCAAAATGCCCATTGTGTGCAATGAATTGGCACCTTGTCCAGGTTGTACCCCGCCTTGTGCCCTA
Source organism: Clarias platycephalus (assembly GCA_030068275.1). Lineage (NCBI taxonomy): Eukaryota > Metazoa > Chordata > Actinopteri > Siluriformes > Clariidae > Clarias > Clarias platycephalus. The sequence continues at coordinate 19,310,613 of JAQQZT010000004.1, read as the reverse complement.
AGTTTCCAGGGATAGGCTCCAGGCCCACTGTGACCCTGTATACAGGCTAAAGTGGTATAATCAATAAGTGAGTGAGTGTTAATGCTAAGGCTTAAAACACGGATGTTGGCAACTTTTTATTATGAAATATTTTTCCAAAAAACATGACATGTCATGTCAGTGCCTTCACAACAAGCCCTTATGTAGGGCAAAGTATACTCATGGACAAAAGCAATGTTGCACTATAAATACTCACACATACAGTATATCTAAAATGTAATTCATAACCTTGTGGTATTGACAGCACAGCTAATGTAAAATCACTGTCATGCTCAGTGGAGCGTTACTTTATCCTGGTCAACCTACAGTACCTCACTTCTTCTTATGGAGCGCTGTGCACTAAATGTTCCATATGATTACGTCCAGCTGATATGTCCTGGTTTCAAACGTCAGGAAAACATTCTGATTGTGCATTTCTTCTTTATACTACAGTATCATGCTGCTTAAAAAAATGCAGGCAGAGGAAGGGACCATCAGAATGCTTCAACTTAGGGCAATGCAAGTAAACATCAACAGACGGAACAACTCGTTCCACTGCTGATCGCCCTAGGTCTGGAAGGTGAAGAGTGACAATGCCAAGACAAGACAAGACTAATCCGATGTCGTCATTTGGGAAATCATACATAAGATCCTGCCTGCATTGTAAAGTTGTGATCGATAACAGAGCCTCATTGACTCATTATTGACTTTGTAAACATGGATGTTGAACACGCCAACTTTATGCTGTCGACCTCAGAATTTCCATGATCTCTTAAGCCGAACGTTTTGAATTTCTGGTGTTGATGAACATGTAGATGTTTGGGCAAAATGAAACTTATTTATTATGTAAATAACAAAATTAAATTTGTTTTTTCTTTGTCCATAAGTATATTTTTCAATGATAATGATTACGTTGTATTGTTATAATAAGAATGTAAAAAGTGTTGTATTTCACACTGTAATGTGTTGCTCCAAATTCACTCACTGTCTGAGTTATACCTTACGGGGAAGTAGATTTTCTTTGGATTCTGTAAAGCTGCTTTGCAACAATGACCGTTGTTACAGTAAATTGTTGAATTGAAGTAGATATGCTCCCATACACTAGGCCCTGATGGTTTAGGGGAATATTCCAAGTCTAATATGCTAGGAAAGCAGATTTGGTTCTGGAAAAAAATATACATAGGAAAAGCATGTTTTCTTTTTTTTAATCCTCATGGCCTCTTCTGATTTATGATAAAGAGGAAGCAAGGAGTGTGAGCCTGAATACATTTCAATGTTTATCAAACCTCATGTAATATATTACATAAGGCTTTTTATGATGCATTGCCAAGTCTTGGATATATTGTTTTGAACGACCCAAACAAATAAGCTGTAACATTATAGTCCTAGCAATTACTCTTCAGATAAACTGTTACTTTGGTTTTTTATTTAAAGTAACAATTTACCGTAAATGGTAGTGGTGCACCAAAATGAACATTTTGACCAAAAGTAAGGATTCACGAAAATTTAAACAAAAATAAAGTACCAGTCAGGACAGACAAAGCATCAAATTATAAAAAAGTATGCAAACTTGACTGACAGGTTTTTTTCTTCATCGCTTTCATTCTTAGGATTTATACTATACAAACAAAAGTTATTGGCCAAACCTGCAATGACATTGTATCCAAATACATATACTTCAATATAAAGCTGGTCCCCCTTCCACAGCTTAAACATCTTCCACTCTTCTTGGAAGGCTGTCCACAAGATTTTGGAGTGCTTCTGTAGGAATTTGTACCAAATCATTCTGTAGAGCATTTATGAGGTCAGGCACTGATGTTGGGCAAGAAGGTCTGGCTCACAATCTCTGCTCCAGTTCATCCCAAAGGTGCTCAATGAGGTCAGGGCTCTATGTTAGGGTCAGTCAAGTTCTTCATCAAACCATGTCTTTATAGTTGCTTTGTGCTCTGGGGCACAGTCGTGTTGGAATACTGTATAAAAAGGACCTTCCCCTAACTGTTGCCACAAAGATGGAAGCATAGCATTGTCCAAGATGTCTTGGTATACTGAAGCATTAAGATTATCCTTCACTGAGGATAAGGGGGCTGGTTGACTTGAAACGCTTGAATTCCGAAAATGAACACGTTTGGCAAAATACTTTTGTCCATATGCAGTAATAAACTTTGATCTGGCTGGAGTACATGTAATCTTAAGGGTTATAGTTTAACTTGCTTGATTTTTAGTTTATGAGGGTAAATTAGGGTGTGGTGCATGCATGTGTCATGTACCATTAATGACTGCTGTGTGTAAATATGTAGGTTCAAAATGAAGCACTAAAACCTGCCAAACAAAGCTTGACAAGATGATATTAACACAACCTTACGCAAATTAGTATTTACACAAATAAAATATTATATTTGATTATAATAATATGCACATAATGTGTACAGATGGAGGAGAATAATTGTGATTTCATTTGGTATGATTTCATTTTCACTCATCCTTCAAAAATTTGTTTCTGGTTACACCACTGGCAGCAAAACACACAGCATGTTGGGGGAATAGTTTTGAGACACGTCAGATATTGATTTTTATTCTGCACTTTATTCTGTGGCCTAACCAGCAGAAGCCATAATGCACAAATATAGAATACATAATGCAGGTTACGGTAACTGTCGCTATAAATCTGCTCTGAAATCTGGATGGTGTGAAAGTTGAACAGTAGTGTAATAACAGGTCGTGCTTTAAGCTGCATTGTTTTTGCCATGTTGACTCAGGCTAAATTAAACAAAGCTGTGGGTTTTATGATTCGCACGTGTGCCTTTAATGCCTCCTTCATTTTTGCATAAAAGTTTTAACTATAAACTAAGCATGCCTCAAAACAGTTAACTTCCTGTTTGAGAATGTCATGCTTTGCATGCTACTACCTTTGATGTTGCTGCTGAGTGTGTGAGAAGGGGTAGAGCTCATGAACGGAGCACTGCGATACACAATACACGAACAAAGCTCATCTCACAGGTATTTTGTATCCTGATATTCGAGACAACGAATTGTGTATGGGTCTATACAGGTAGAGCAGATCCCATGGACCGATATCACATCTCCGCTCTTTGAAAAAAAGATTTCATGTGTATACCTTCCTGTGTACGTAAATCTATTCTTAATTCAGTGCAACTTGATGATGAACCCTATAGTTTAGTGTACTGTAATCCTCTCAAGTACTGTATTCATTTGTAACAAGGCTAAGCGTTTTCATTTACAATTACTTACAAGTGAATAGCAAGGTCTGTCAAGAGCAACTGCAACATAATGCTCATGCTTGTGCAGTAGTACATGTAGTGATGTTACAGTAGGGGCACGTCACACGTACAGTACATTTAACTCCATGAATACTGACACTTTTGGTAATTATTGGTTAAGGCAATGGTTTCAAACGTTATGGTACCTCTGCATTCAGTACTATGGACATGCTCCATCCTCTCCATCTTGTCTTAACTTGTCTTAAGTTCAAGAAACTCACTCACTCACTCATCGTCTATACTGCTTTATCCTATATGCAGGATCGTGGGGGACCTGGATCCTATCCCAGAGCACTAGGCGGGGAACACCCTGGACGGGGTGCCAATCCATCGCAGGGTACACACCCATACACACATGCGGACAGGCAATTTAAGAACGGCAATTAACTTAATCTGCATGTTTTTGGAATGTTGGAAGAAACCGTACCCAGAGGAAACCCACCAAGCATATAGAGGTGAGAATCAAACCTGGTGCAAGGCAACTGTGCTAACCACTCAGCCATTTTGCAGACAGATCAGGAAACTGGGATTGTTTTAAAAAATAAACTGTATTACAGCATTTCTGTGTGGGTTTGTGTGTATTGTTTTGTACTTTGTTCAGCAACTGAACAGGTTGGCCAAGCAGTTGATGACAGAAACATTGTAAAAGATGTCAAGAAGAACCATCATCAACAACCTCCTCATGGAATTCACAAAGAAATTCAACAGAATGAAAATAAAAAGACCAAAGTGTGACGAAAGAAAGGATCTGCCTATGAACCAAAACATACAAGTTCACTGCTCAATCACAGTGGAGGTAATGTCATAGCCCGGGCTGGCATGGCTTCTTCATGACTTATCTTCATTGATGATGGAGCTCATAATGGTAGCAGCAGGATGAACAGAGATGTCTATGGAAACATTCAGTCTGAAAACTTACAGGAAAATGCAACCGGTCTAATGGAAATCATCCAACGAGGCAACAGCCTAAAGCACACTGCCAAAACAACATTAGACTTCATCAGAGGGGAAAATGAAACCCGGCCTGGCTAATCGCTAGAGTTTCACTCAGTTGAGTAGCATTTCACCTCCTGAGAAAGAGGCAAAAGTCTGGAAAAGCATCACAAAAAGGGACTACAACAGTTTAGTGATGTCAGTGGGACGCTGGCTTCATGTGGAGATATGCAACAGGCCAAGTAGATAAGCAGTCTAAAACGGATAAATTGTGAAGAGTGACCATTGCTGTCAATACCTCTGAAACAAACTCATCACAGAAATAGCCACGGTCTGGCCAAATTAACCGATCGGTTCATTCTTTAACAAAGAATGCGCTGGCGAGCTCAAAAGTCAATGAACACCACTGAAAATAACTGTGGTGGTGGATATAGGCAGGGTGAAGAAGTATGCCATAAAAACAAGGACAAATAAGTGAAGCGGCCAATCACCGAGGCCAGAAGACAATAACCAAGAGCAAGCATGAACTTGAGGAAGAAAGCCAGCTTCTGCTGATTTCTACGGGTTTCAAATTTCAAGCATTCAGATGAAAATGTTAAAAAGGTCAATTCAATCCATGGTTATGTTCGTTTGTTCAATTACTTTTGGCCGTCCCTAAAATAAGGAAAGCCTAGACCATTTACTGGATTTGGGTATAATGAGCATTGAATGTAAGTCTTAACTTTGAGGTGATATTCCCACTGGAGTTTAACAGCTTAACGAACAATACAGTAAGTTCGTGATTGGACTAGAGGCATTCCATCCACGAGTTGGGCATAATTGCTCTGAAATGTTTAACCATATTTATCACTCTGTGTCACAGGTGCTCTAACAATCGATACTGTCGGTCACCAGCATGGTTGAAGGTTGGTCGGTACGGTCCACAGGACTGAAGAGAGAGCAGCTGATTCTCAAAGCCAGCACTCAAACCCAGCCACAGAAGCACTTCCAGCAAGAAATCACATCTGATAACATTATGTCATCTTAAACAACACGATGTCTCCTTCGTAATTGCGTAAGTCCTTCCAAATTGCCCCTGTGTATTATTTTGTACTATGTTCTTACTGGAAGTTTCAACCACTACCCAGCTTTAGCTTCTTGGCAGAGACAACTAGAGACAAAACCTCCGTCTAACTCAATAAGCCTATACTGCCACATATCCTTAAAGGGGTTTTGGGGCTTTTAAAGAAAAAAAAAAAAAACACCCCCCCTAACATTGGCTAATATGTTCTTTTTCTGTATAACCAACGTTATTTTACGCTAAGCCCTCCTTGAGGTTTTACTCCACTTTCATCTAGTCACCCATTTCCAGTCATGTGACAAGTTCCAGTTGCGACTAGTGACCGCAAACTTTGTGGTTAGATTGAGCGGGTTTGCTTTGTAATTTTTGCCTCTACAGTATAATCACCATCTTTACTGCTCACGTGGCAGAATATGTCCTCTTTCAAAGTGATTCATATCAGCTTTGGTTATTTTCATTATCTTATTACCCTGAGCGAGTACAGGCATTTTCAGATGTGTAGGTTTTTTTTATAGCCATCATCTGATTTATGACATTCTTGTACAGGTTATTGAACTGTAAGTGTTGTTCTGTTCACGAATAAAATGAGCTACCAAGCTAACCAGTTTCTAACACATGGCTGAATCCCAAATCCCTTTTCAACTTGGTGTGTGGGACAAGGGATTGTTCACTCTACATAGTGCACTAGCTTTCTATTTAACGCTATTTGCGATTAAACCCATGAACCCCTAATTTAGCTGATATTCTAACGCGGAAAAAGTGGGAAATATAAAGAAAGTCGCATAAGTTTCTTAGGACTGTCCACCACCTCTATGGTTTATAGCGGTAGGAATTTAAAACTACTTTCACCTCTGTTAATTACACTGCCGGTCGGGTCGCCAGCTCTGATGGTTGTGGAAGGATATCTTTTAGCAGAGCGAAAGAAACAAAATATAATAAATGATAATAAATAGTATATGTGTATAAAAGCAATATCACACTCAAGGTTGTGCTGTTGTGGTGAATATCAGCACGGCTGTGATGTATTTTCGTTACTTGGGTTGTACTGTACTTGTGATTATATTCAGTATAACAGCACTCCTTCTTGTATTATATTCCTTAAGTATATATTAATTCTAATTTTTTTAAAAAAAAGGGAAACAGCATACTTCTGGTCAAAATATTGACCCTTGGTACACCACAAAACACATCAGAAATCAAGCATGAAGTGAGATTGAAATCTCAATCAGCTATAAGATTCTTCCTAAGATTTGTCATTGAGTTGCTTTCTGACCTCCATGGTGATGTTGCGTGTGGCTGTGGGTGTGCACTCCAACATCTCGTCATTGCAGCAGCCGGCACAGCGCATGAGCACCACACAGGACGGAATGAAGATGTGATCGATGTCCTCGGGATACTCCTGATGAACCTCCACCAGCACCTCCCGCGGCCGGCACATTGACTTGTTGTAGACTTCGGTAAAGGGCACGACTGCAGAGGGAAGCAAATCCAAATATTGTAAATCAACCTGTACGAGAACATTTGAAAGTAGACGTTAGTGTGAATGGCTGATATAACGGAATGGTCTGTGAGTCTCTAATTATAAATTATAATACTGTATTACCAGTGAGGTATTTATTTAAATCCTGTCGTGGATGTGAGCTTTAGGTTTCAAGATCTATGTTATTACAATAATGTATTACATTTCTCCTGTATAAAAGAAAAAAAGTACACTGTCATTTGTTTAGAAGTATAATGTAAGCATATTTTTCGCACTGTATCATGTAAACTGCTCCCTTTTGATGTATAAAGTGTCAATGCTGAATATCCTGACTTTCATTACACAGACATCAATCTGTCACTCTACGTAAGGATCTGTGTACATGATAAACGGAATCTGATATGTAAATCTGACTGGGGACAAAGACGATCACGTCTTTTTTTATTAGATATGACTCAATGTTCCATCACAATTCAGCAGGTTAATGTTACAGGTTAATGTTTGAGTGTTGAGATTATAAACCGGGCCACATGTTTCTCTTTGGTCCACTGTTATATTGGATAAGAATGTGTTTTGTGTATTTATATACTGTGCAATATAAGTCGGAGTGTGAGAATGAGTATAAAAGAGGATGGTGGTATATTTATCCAGTAGAGGGCGCTCTCTACAGTAGTAGGCATATGTAATAAAAAAATTATTGCTTAAGGAAGAATGACTGTGTTTTATTCTTTAAACAACTTACCCTCATTTGTGCTTCCTCCATTCTCTTTGGGGATATAGGCACTCTGTGGGAAAAAAGAAATCAGTATAGTCAGAATGTCAGAATGTCAGATTTATCACCGATATTACTGTCCATTCATGGAAAAGAAATAAATCAATGCAGCAATAATCACAAGGTTTCGTTTCAACTCGCAGTCTTTTAATAGACGGGATTTACTCTCTTTGTGGTTTCAATAATAAGTAGGATGCTCTACTTATCTTTCGTAAATCCTGCTTCCTGTCATGCATCTACTACCTGACCTACTAATTTGATTGGGGGGAAAAAAAAAAAAGGTTTCGCTTCTGGTAGTGTCAAGCAAATAAAACTGCTTGATGCAACCTCTGTCACTCATTGCATGTCAGTTCCCGCAGTGATGTCATTTTAGGATTGATGCCAAAGAAAGATAAACCAAACCCTACAGTATACTTGGAGGATGTTCACCTGAGAAATCGTATATTAAATAGCATTAAAGGTGAACCTTGTCAAACTCCGCAATAAAAACCCTGAGGAACTAATTAGATACATTTTTTGCTTTATACATGATAATGCCAAAATCTGCCAAAATGTGGTATATTGTTAAAAAAAAAAAAAATTATCTACAGTAATTTGGCAGATCCAGTTGAAACATGAAATGCACACTGATCCATGAAAACACACAGGTACAGACTATGTACTGCACACCTTTTACAGAACTCCTTTCCATGAGATCTTGCATAATAGCTGGCTTGCGAATTCAAGCTGTCCTGTATGCAAATTCATATGACTTATACAGGCTGACAATGTCCATTGTCAGCCTCACGTGATGTACCATAGCATTAAAAGTGTGTTTAGAACACGATTCGTTACACGGCATAGTACGGGATTCTGAAGCGGATGTCAGACTGGTTTGGAGTCACGTTTCTCACGCTGTCAAGCGGTCGCATTTATATAAATCTAACGTAATACTGTAGCTGCTATTGATAGGGTGCATACTTTGTTGTACATTCCCAATGGCTAAACAATGATCTGTTTGTCAAACACTCCCACTTAGGACTCGGTGTCATGTTCCACCATGCTTTGACTTGCAAAATAATACAGTTTTCACAACTCAAACTGTTAAAACAAACCTAGACTCTCTGAGTGTCTTAAACTACACCAAATAAGTGGTTACTCGTGAATCGGCTTAATGGTGGGACGGAACTGATTCTATTAATATTACAGAATATAGAGTAGATTATTAATTCGATGCTGTACCGGTGAAACCTCCAAAACATGCCTGAGGTCTACCAAGTGTTTTAAAATGAGCAGATCGGTCCCAAGTGGTGAATTGATACCCCCCGGTGCTGGACAACTACAGTACAATGATGAATCAAGTTCCGTTGTGTCCAGTTGGGCTTGAATTAACACTGCAGATACTGTATTCGCCTCAGGGGACTATGCTGGGGCCAGTGCAACTATTCATCTTGGTACTTTTTAGGCAACACATTTATGCTTTTTCTATTAGTACTTGCTATAAAACATGACTAGTAGATGAGTTCTGATTACTAGATCACTAGTGATAAGTTTGATCAGTGGTACTTAGATAGTAACCTAATATAAGGATCTATCCAATTCAAAACTTCAAAGCAGTTTTGTAACTAGCTCTGGATAAGAGTGTCCGCCAAATGTTTAATGCTTTATGTAAATGCTCTGATCACTAGATCATTGATCAGTAGATCACTGGTGAAACACTGAAATGAATCTAAACTGGTTATTCTTGAATTCACTGATGTGTAGTTAACGAGATCTTATTTTAAACACTGACCGGTCTGCTGAGTGATAAATCTGTCTTAATGGTTTGTTTTCCATTTCTACAGTAGGTTATCAAAGTGAAGCATGCACACACTTGCTCAAGGTGCTACTGTAACACTGTAACAGCTCATAAAAAATTTTTTTTTTTTAAAGTAAAAAAGTTTAGAGTCACGAGATCACTGCTGCGCTGATCTGGACACGTGCACGTGAAAGATGTAATTGTAGTTGTTAATGATTTGAACATTAGGAGTTTGTTTGTTTTTATGTTAATGATTTCAGCATTTCAGCCAATAGAGCCAAAACCGCACCGTGAGTTTAGTCTGGACTGGCACAGCTCCATAAGCACACTGCGCCTTTAATATTAACCAAGGTGGCTCTGACGAGGCCTTCACGAAACGCGCACTCTCCCTTTCAGACGCACACACACACACACACACACACATATACAAGCTGGTAGTAATTACCATCCAAGCTCGATCGTTATCGCTAAGGAAACGCGTGATCAGAATAAGCAGAGCGCATTTGGATCAGGATCTACCCATTAGGGGAGGCGCAAAGCACAACGCGGTCAATGACCTCAGTGACAAGGACGTCCTTGTCAAACGCGCGACTTGTGCGTGCGTGCGTGTGTGTGATCCCAAAACGCACGACATAAAAAAAAAAAAAAGTACCCAGTGTTTGAGCGCAGAACTTACCTTGACAGCTGAGAAATAAAGAAGCGTGACGCAAAACAACTGCAACAAGCGCACGGCCAAGTTCATGATGGACATGGCGCAACGTGAAAGTCGGATCAAAATCCTATCGTACGATAGGCGAAGTTGTACAAAAGCATCAGAGAGAGTCTCAGAAATCAGGGCAGACATGGATGAAGATGTGGGAAGAAGGGGGGAGGAATCAGGAGAACCACAGTCCCATTTTGGTCCCACGAGACGAATACACCTGATGGAAAGAGAATAAAAGGGGATCGAGGGGAATAAATGAAAGGTTCAACTGTTGCCGATGCTTTTCAAAATATCCAGGAACGTCAGAAGCCACGGCGCGAATCCGCTCACATGGTCCCGACGCGCACTGCGCTTCTTCTGATCAAACGCCTGTACAATCCACATCACAGAAAGAGAATAATCCCATGACTTGGACCTGTCAGATTTCGCGTGTGGGTAAAGTGATGTAACTTTGCTGAGCTGTGTGCTGGATCAGGAAAATCACAGCGCAAAAAAAAGAAAAAAGAAGAAAAAAAAAACTCCTAAGATCCCCGGGTAGGTTTTTACCGTCTGCTGTTGGATAACAGGGAAAAAAAACAGAAAACAAAAAACAAACAAACAAGAACTTCAGAATCGAGCTGTGTTCCCAGTAGTCTTCACCATCAGTGTCTTTTCATAAAAATTGTCATAGAAATATATATATAGATATATGTATACGTAAATGGATATATACATATATATATATATTTGTGCCGGAGACGCAAAAAAAAAAAAAAAAACCCGCCGGAGAGAGGTTATAGCGGTGCGCTCGAGGGGTTTCAACTGTCGGTCAAGCGGGAGCACAAACCCTTGAAAGGAGTTGATACGCTTTGTGATTGGACATCATCGCGGTGGGCGTGGTCACGTGGGCTTTCCTTTTGTATGAACGTGTCAAATGATGTGCAGTGCGACATAAGGCTGGCTGCAAATTAAACGTGCACGCTTGCATGTTAAGTTTTATGTTGGAATTAGATGAAATTAAATAAAAAATGTATAGAAATTTAATGAAAATATTTTATTGAAAGTCTACCATGTTCGTGTAGATAGGCAACATATACAATATTATATATACACACGAGTACACATATACAGATTGGGCGTTTTAAAATGTTAGTCGATTATATACAACGTATCTATATATAGGCTGTACATGCATACTATATATATATATATATATATATGTGTGTGTGTGTGTGTGGGTGTGTTTCCTCATAAGAGACCATTACATTCTCTCCCAACTTCATTGTGTCTTTCTCTCTCTCTCTCTCTCTCTCTCTCTATATATATATAGTCATGTATGTATACACACGTCAGGTAAAGAAAAACCTGTATATAAATATTTAATACTCAGTGTATTGCTATACGTTATATATATGAGAATGTTATTTATATTATATTAATATAATGTAAGATAATATAATATACATCATTTCTCTTTTCCTTAAGTGTGTATACATTTTTGGCTGACTCTTTATATACATATACTGTATACAGTATGTAATAGGTGCTCTTTTTCTTTTGATGCAACTTGTTGAATGCAATGACTGTGATCACCCTCTGCCCGTAATTACAGTATCATGCATCACTCTACTGTTAAAATAATAAATGCAATAAAAAAAAACACCACTTGAAGTCATACTTCACAGCTACTATACGTCTCCCTGGCTGAAATAGCACGAGGCTGTGTAAGGAGGTCCGCGCAAACTGAGCCGCACTATTACACTTACCACATGACCGTCAAGAGCGGTCTCCTTATTCGGAGCCGGTCTACCATAATCGGAAAAATAGGGTGTAATCATATCATATCGCATCGTATTCGTCATCGTGTGTGGATGTGTCTGTCGCCACGTACAGGTGTGCGTGCGCGCGTGCGTGCGCCCGTGCGCGTGCCGGGAGTGATCTGTAACGGAATAATTCGTTTTTCCCCATCATGCACGCTGCTCTGTTCGACAATGCCCCTAAAATAGCAAACAGGAGTATATAGCTTCAGACCCAGCCTACTAATTAGTCTGAAACTATGTGCTTTTGGACGCAGCCATGCCTTTTTTTGGGGGCATGTGAACCAGAATACCGGTTTCCTATAACTATCCTTTCCCACTGTAATTTTAGAGTTATCCCCTAAATAGACTTACATGACACGATTGAGCATCACCCACCCCCCAAAAAAAATGAGAATGAAAAGAATGGTTTCTCAGATCTCAGACTGTATTATGTCCATGACAAATGAGTGTTAGACATTTGTGAATAACTCACCCACCCCCACCCCCCACCTTGCTCCAGTGCTCGCCACGCTTGTCCTGGGCTTTGTGCCACTCTTTCATAAATAAAGTCACAAGCCTCCCATTGCATCTTGCAGCCATTCATGGGTTTGCTCTATTCACAAAGTTGTAATGGCGCCCTCTGCCTGTCGCAGCGAGTATCATTATATCATAAGTTTATGAATCATACTCAGCCAAAGCACATAGTATTGGTGCTGATTTAAGTGTCTTTTTCTTTTATGTTTTATATATATAATACAGAAAATGTGTATGCCAAAGAAGCTACTTCTGAAGTGTGTGCAACATGGTTCCTTAAAATTTCCTCAGCCGTTTTCGGAGAGATTATATTATATGTGCCCTAACTTCAAACATCAATCATTTAAAATGCAAATTATTAATTTTTGTATTGATACTAAAATTGGTGTAAGCTTCAAGAAGCATAGGACCTCTAAAATTTTCTGCTCAAATTGAAGCATTCTGTGCAAAATTAAGTCCGTAGAGTCCGTAACCATGTCAAATTCCTGTTGCAATATCTTAAGAATTTAGCATTTTAGAATAATACACTTTTTCAGGTTTATGTCTTTTCATGTGAAATCTAAATTGGCCAAGTTTCATCTAAATGACAATTAAGATCATTGAAAAATTAGAATTTTAAAAAGTTACGGACACTACATAAAAGGGCATGAAATTCGATTTAGCAACTGTGCTTCTTTTTCATCTGATAAAAATATAAATGTGCATGCATATTCACAAAAAAATTAAGCATGGATTGGGAGATAAGAAGCATGAAGTATTATATAAATTATATAATTGAAAGATTGCAATGCAAAAAAGTTATGGACACTACATCAAGGTGAGACACTTTTTAGCATCAATACCATGTTTTGGCTGACTGTAGTATTCTGATGAACCAATGACCAAGACTTTCTTAATTTAATTGAGTTCCAAAAAAAAACAAAAAAAAAAACAACTACCAACCCAGTATGGCAAAATATTTTCAGAATGAATACTAAAACTCATCGTCTATACCACGGTATAGACAGCAGGGTCGAGGGAGTCCTGGTGTCTATTCTGTCCCAGGAGACTTAGGGCAGGAGGCGGGGTACACCCTGAACCATCGCAGGGGATATAAACACTCACATTCACACACTATGGACAATTTGGGAATGGCAAATCTGCATGTGTCTTCGGACTGTGGGAGGAAACCCACCAGGCATGTGGAGAACATGGAAACTCCATGCACACAGACCTGAGGTGGGAATATCTTTTATTTCATTGATCCTTCAGCCCTTGAGCAAGGCCCTTAATCCTCTAGGCTCCAGGGGTGCCTTAACATGGTTGACCATGTGTTGGGACATGTGAAAAAAAAAAAAAAAAAGTATGTATATGTAATAAAGATTTAGTTTTTCTTGTGACTGCCAGCCGGTTAGTTTTAGCTCCCGCTCTCCCTATTTATCTCTTACTATTTTATCTCATTCTGTCAAATAATGTTTGATGCCCCTAATAATCTCTCTCTCTCGCTTGCTCTGTATGTGTGTGAAATCAAGGCAGTGTACACACACACCTCTGTTAATGCTGTTTAGTCTGAGTTACAGGTGCAGCCTTGGGCTGGTGTACTCTGTGAAATAGGCCGAGAGAGGAGAAGAAACAATATGCGATAACACACCAGTAAGAGAAACAGCCGAGTGTTAGTCGCATGTTTCGTTAATGTGTTGCACGTTAAAACTTAATTGAAAAATAACAGTGAAAGTTTGTACTCTTGTTACTGCTGAGTCGGATGAAATGTCATCAAGAACAGAGCTAATGAGCTTTCCACTCCCGTTACATTTCTACTGAGGACATCCCCCCTTCCGCACACAGAAACACTTACAAAAGAGCGCATGCACGCACACACACAAAATACCAGAATTAATTATACTGTCACAATACTGCATTGTGTATTGCAGAGGAAAGCAATACCTCTATGCATACAAGCGCTCACACAACTAACCTGGACTGTGATCGCTGTTATGTTGTAAACCTTCCAAATAAGCACCTGCAAACCTGCCTAAACATGGCATTAAAGTACAATTGCTTCTGTATTCGTTGTATGTGGTTTTCAGTATATGTCATAACAAACTCTAGGCCGCAAATGCATACAGTACAGCCAAAACATGGTATTGATGTCTCACCTACTGTAGGTGAATTATCTCATATACAGGTGAAATATGCATATACATTTACATTTTCATCAGATAAAAAGAAAAACATTTGCTAAATCTAATTTGTCATTTAGATGGAACTTGGCCAATGTATTTTCCACATGAAAAAAACCTGAAAAAAGTGTATTATTGCAACATGAATTTGACATGGTTACAGACACTACAGATTTTTCTAGGGAAAAATCCTTATTTTTGCACAGATTGCTTTAACTTAAGCAACATTTTTTACAGGTCATATGCTTCTAGAGGCTTACACCAATTTTAGTACCAATACACATGAAGAAATATGTATAATTTGCATTTTAAATGTGCAAAACGGCTGAAGTTAGCAACTTAACATTTTTAGGGAGGCAAGGTTAGACACTTCCGTATTGCATAAAATTCAGAAGTAGCTTCTTAGACGCACACAGTTTCTGTATTTTATGTGTAACAAAAAATAAATAAATCAGCATCAATACTGTGCTTGGCCAATAGCGTATGCGCTCAGGTCTTACGAGGGACTCGGATTTAGACATTTAAAGCATGATTACCCCTCATTGGTTGCTTTAGAATGAACTAAATCTTTAACAGCAGTGTTTCTCCAGTGCTCGCCGTGGAGTGCTTTTACAGAACACGTGTGAGTGTTTTACTGCCGCCTCCTTCTTAATTTCATGAAGGAATTGCTTAGGAGTTGACAAGTTGAGCCAGGTGGGCCGGGAAAACACCACAAGATGCATCAAGGGTGAGAATTGCTGTAGTGTCGCAGAGAACACTGCTTTATAGTTTGATGAACTGAATGACAGACAGCTCTCATAATCACACTTTTTTTTTTTTTTCAATAAAATGCTTTCTACTCTCATTTTGCTCATTTTATGGCACAAACTTCCTCAACCTTCTTGGAAGAAAAGAAAAGTGCTTCTTATCTCCAGAACCATGCTTTGTTTTTTGTAAATATGCGTACACATTTATATTTTCATCAGATAAAAAGAAACCCATTTGTTAAATACAGTTTCATGTCCTCTCTCACTGCATCCATAAATCTCCTCTTTGGTCTTCCTCTAGACCTCCTGCCTGGCAGTTCCAAC
>JAQQZT010000004.1:19254334-19272773 GCA_030068275.1 Clarias platycephalus | reverse complement strand
CTGTGGGAGGAAACCGGAGTACCCGGAGGAAACTCACCAAGCACAGGGAGAACATGCAAACTCCATGCACACAGAGACGGGAGTCGAGCCTGGCCGGGGCAAAAACATGCAATGTGCCTTAGCCTTTAGCACAGTACTGGATGTAAACACTCAGAGTTCATAAATGTTATATACAGTATATATAAATACAAATGCTCCCCACTGTTGTAAGCTGAGGCTTATTATACTTATTATCCATTATTGTTAGTCTTGAACAATGTATAAGGGATGAAGTATGCAATTGTAAGACAGCGTTTATTAAAGTAACAAGTACAGAAAAGGCAAATTCAAAGAGCGGAGATAACGAAGCAAAAACAAAATTAAACAAAGACTATACAGATGATAAACTAGAGCTCAGTAACATCGCAGACAAAAATGTTGGTGTGAGGATAACGTTTTTTATACTGTAGATGAGTGGAAGTGTGATCATAGGTCTGGTGTCCTTGGCAGTGGATTGATTGTCTATTCAAAATGAAGTATCTGTTTGTCTGGGTGATAAGACTTTCGGCCAGAAATTGCACGAATATTTTGCTTGCTCTGCAATTACAAAGGAGTTAGACTGAGGTGATGAAATGAACGGACACTTACTGTAAATCTTCTTAGGGTCATTTAGACATTTACATATAGACATGCACAGTTGATGGAAAGTTTTCAGACCCTTGTGGGTTTTCCACATTTTATGTATGACACTCATTTTAACAAAGATTCATGATGCTGTGGGGATGTTTTTATATATATACGTCTTTCAGTATAGAGGCAAAATGGATACAGAAAAATAAAGAGCTATCCTGAATGAAAACCTTTTCCAGAGTGCTCAGGATCTCAGGCTGAAGTGAGAGGCTTTGCATTTCAACACGAAAACAGGAAAGCACAGCAGTGGCTTCAGAACAAGTCTGTGAGAGTCCTGGAGTGGCGACGGCAGTGTCCGGACCTGAACCCAACAGACCTTCTCTGGAGACAGGGAAAATGGCTGTGCACCAGCATTGGGCAGCGTTGGCTTAACCTGTAAGCTTGAATAATTCTGGAGAAGAAGAATGGAAGAAATTTCCAAAAGAAACATGTGCAAATTTGTAGCATCATTCACAATCAGACTTGAGGCTGTCATGGCTGCCAAAGGTGCTTTAACCAAGTACTGAGTGGTGGGTCTGAATACTTATGTAAACGGGACATTTTAGTTCATTATTGTAGACATTTCCAAAACACAGGAGACACCTTTTTAACTCATTGTGGAGTATTGTATGTAGAGTTAGAAAATGAAAAAGGTTTTGAATCCATTTTAAGATGTGTGTGAAAGAGAACAAGATATGGGGAAACTTTAAAGGGGATGAAAACTTTCTGTCGACACTGTAAAGCAGAATTATACATATAACATATAACAACACGATAACATAATACATAACAACACTGCTTTATCTCTTCTGCTTTATGTACAGTCGCCTGCTTAAACATTCCAATACATATTTTACAAATCCATAATTAATATATATTTTATTAAATGAAATGTAAAATGAGACCTGTATATGACTGAATCATAATTGCAGACAAAGCAAGAATAAGTAAATAAATAAATAAATAAATAAAGTTTGTCCAGGTTCTTTTTGCAGGTTTCTGAGAAAGGGTAAGCTGTTATTCCTTAAGCTGTCAGTAATAACATGCTGATTGGGTAAAACAAGGAACTAGGGTTTTCAAAAGAGAGACCAGATGGAAACTAGATGAGACACTGGAAACAGTGAGGTCTCGTCTGGGTTACCGCAATTTGTTCGTCAGCTTATTAACGCAATAAATGACTGTGGAAAATCTACTACTGTATACCAGGGAATAAGTTTCTGATCAACTCCACAGAGACGACGGCCTCTGGTAGACAAACATACACCCTTGAGACACCCCTGATTTTTTCACATTATATTAAATTAAATTATGTAGATGAAATGAAAGAAATTGTGCCTAAGGATACAATTTAAAAATTGGTTTATTAATGTAAAAACTTAAGCAGCAACCTCATTTCCCCTCTCGTCTGATCGAACCACTCAGCATTCAGCATCACCAGTATACTTATCACCAGCCTGATCATCTGGCATCATCTGCTCCTGTTTCTCACTGGTTCATGCCTCAAGTTTGATGCTTTTTATGATTCATAGGGCATTGTGTGGCTTACCAAACAAAAACACTTCGCTGAAACTGCTCAGGTACCGAGACTGGACTGAAAATGAGAGAGAAAAACGTCTTTCAGGAAGCCTGGAGAACTTCCTCAAGACAGCTACAAAAAAACAAGAAAGTCTTTCTCTTTGGAAGGAGAGTATGAAGAAATAATGGTGGGTTTAGACTTTTGCACATTATTGTACGTATACACAAAACTTCAGTTGTTAAAAAACTCTTGTAAAACTGTTGTAGACTTTTCTGAAGCCACTCTTGTACAGGTGGGGTATTATTTGGTGTGATATTCCAAGAAAACAAAACATGCTGGAATACTAGACCGTACTGTTATAGATAGAATTCAGTGGCTGAATGCTGAACTAAATTTTGCTCATACACCGCCCATGGTAAGAAGCATATCTATTCCTCTGGGAAGTGCGCACAGTATCCAGAGTCAATTTCCTGACTTTTTCCATGAATGACTTCCATAATAGTGCACGTAATGTATACCAGGGCCCTTTATTGGACACCATAATGCTTGGGCAAGCATAATCTGAATACATGTTGTAATAAGACTCAACATGAGGTTAGAATGATGTCATTTCGGATCTCTGCCCGTTCAAATCTATGTCCCTTTTTGGTTACCAACAAGCTACAAATCTGTGGACACGTTTGGGAAATGCTGGACATTTTCCACTTTTGGGAACTGCAAGTAAATGTTACAGATTCAAGCTTATTTCTTGTACAGTACATGCAACATAACTCATTTAAAAGTAAGAAGTGCGACTGGTGAGCAGTGAAATAGAGCAGGGTAGTTATGCAAAGCTTGGCTGATAACTCTGTCCCAGTCATGGTTGCGACAAAACCTGATTCAGGAAGGATTGCGTCTGTGGTTTCTGGTTTTGTGTTGCTTGGGTGAGACAGAGTATCAACTTTAATGTTCTTGATCCTTGGGGTGTTATGTGATAATAAATTGACATTGTGTAAAACCATTCCCACTGGGCTTGTCTGGGTTTGAGTCCTGATTAACTATGTCACAGTTCCTCTTTGCAAGTGGGAGTTTGTAAGAGATTACGACAGGGACTTACTGAAGATGCATAGAATTGAGATTTCATGGCTCTAAATCTCTAAGGTCTTGCCAAATAATGGGAGCAAGGTTTTTTAAGATTCTCTTTAGGGATTCTTTCTTGCTTTTTGCTATTGGTTAGTCTGTAACGGGCAGGCCCGCCTTGGGGCATTTGACTGAAATTGATGTTATGGTGAAGATATGATGCATGGCGCGATAATCTTGTGGTTGATGAGAACTTGCTTTCATTTTTCTCACAAAGGATTATAGTGTTGTGCACTTGTGAACCAGTGAAGTCCCAAGAGTATGCGATGAAAATAAATAAAGATTTTTTTTTCTTTTTCTGTTTTATAGCAAAATGAATGTCTGCATGTATTTGCACCTGCTTCCTTCCACAATCAGTCAGTCAGTCAGTCATTTTCTATACCGCTTAATCCTGTGTTCAGGGTCGCGGGGGGCCTGGAGCCTATCCCAGGAGACTTCTGGCACTAGGCGGGGTACACCTTGGACAGGGTGCCAATCCATCGCAGTCCTTCCACAATAGTTATCTAAATGTGCACGTATTGTTTAGACTCATTTGTTATGTAATATAATATAATAATCCTGAACACATGAGGATCTTGGTATCCTCCTGTCCCAGAACATGGACAGTGGCCTTTGGTTTGATATACTGTAGGATGATTTTGGATATATTGGGACACGGGGGAATCAGAACAGCAGCATTTATTTTCTCCTCGAGTGAAGGTGCAAGTTTAAATTTCAGGTATTATTTTTACGCTATAATTAGCTTTAAACACAGGCTGACCCCAAAGCCTTGAGGCAGAAAAGCTGACATATGCATAGACAATTAATGTCATAAATGTATAAAATTATCATTAGTAAAAGTCCCATCAAAAGACATTGAAACATCAAAGGCTGTTTTTTTTTTTTTTTGTTGCTATCCACATTTTAGCTTACCCGTGGTGTGATAGTTATCTCTAGATGTGTTGAACAACTTAAAACATGGCACCATGAACACATTAGCAACAGACAGGATATAAAGTGAATTATTAAAGTACATTACACTTAATATTCTGACATCACCAAACAGTTGCATTCTTATGTTTTAATGCTTTCTTAGGCTTGTACCACAGCTCCTTTAAGTCATTATTTGTTGTGTGAGGTCCTCTTTAGGATGTACATGCATTCGCAATCAAGGTCTAGCACTGAACCTGGCCATCTTTTCCCTGGTGAAATCCTAATGTGTCAGCAGTGTGTACTGGATGACGTCTGTAATGTTTCTGTAGACTTGTGAGATTACTCCCACCATCATCAGTTCCATCATTAAAAAGCTTAGTGAGCTTGCTCCTGAAGAAGCCAGGCAAGCACAAGCCATGACACATAGCCTCCACCGTGGTTGACCAGTAAGCTTATCTGTTTAGCATCATGAGCAGATCATTTCCTCAATGTGCTGACCTTTCCATCACTTTGGTAGAGGTTAATAATATTTGTGGCTTACTTTGCTCCAAATGGCAGGTCTTCATGAACCAAGGGCTCAAACGTAGAAGTTGTTTCAACAACTTTTTACTGTAATTAAAAACATATAGATGCAAATATCAGAAAACTAAAGGTGGAATTCTGCTCTATCGCCCCAAGATCTTTCAATCTTAACAAAAGAATTGGACTTGCTGTTCAAATACTTGAAAGAGGAAAGTATTTTCACATACTATATGCACATATTTTAACACCTCATCTTTCAGGTACAGGTCCCTGCCATGCCACCAGAGGGCACCTTCTTCTGAATGCTAATAACACTTCTTCTGTTATCACATACTTCCTGTTTATGAACCATTGAAGCATATGGTGACATATGCTGATGCTCAAGCGTAATTTTACGGTCACATTTGATGATGCTCGAGCCATTATATCTGTTTGCCTTACTGTTTCTCAATTTGTACATGGTTCTGGAAATATTTTTGATTAATCATGTTAGAACCTTGCCGCGCACTCTCACTATTTGCAGCTTGGTTTTGGAAAGTATTATGTATTGGCCTGTTTATTTATTCAGTCTTCTATTATGGACATTCCTGTTCCTATACCTCGTGTGAATGAATCCTGATTGTTGCCCTGGGTGTAGTAGGAAAAAGAAAGCTTCACCTGTTAGCAAGGATCCAAGCTAAGGAATGCGACCTCAGCCATTACGTAATCGGTACAACTACTACATCCAGGCTTGAGCATGAATCACCTTATTTACCCCCTGAACGTTAGGAGGAAGTTATAGCCTTATGTTTTCCAGACATGAGAAATGTGATGCGTTTCATCATGCATTGCTCTTTTATTTTCACTCTCTGTTTATCCTACATGGGTGGAAAATTTTTTCCTTTATTCAATGGAAGAACAATTATTCAGTTGATGCTACAACAAAGTCTGAAAATGGTTTGACCATCCCATATCAGGGATGGATGCTGTTGAGAGACTTCTAAATTGGAAACGGTCTGAAGCACTAATATTTAGAACAATTGTGTGCGAAAAGTGCTATAAACTATGTTTCACAAGAATTGAAAAAAAAAAAATCATACTGTAAATAATTTGCACATTATGATAATCTTGCACATTTGCATAAATACTCTCCTTAGAGCATGTCCCTTCTTTGAGATATAGCCCAGTTCAGGGAAATTTGTTCCCAAAGTTCAGCATTGCTCTTCAAAGACTCTCCTGGGAGAAGAAGGAGCACTGAAGACAACAACTGCTATCAGTGAGCACAATCTAGTTAATCTAGAGCATAGTGGGAATACTTGGATATACAGTACCAGTCAAATTTGGACACACCTTCATGACTCTCATATGGCCATCCGAGGAAAGACAGACCAAGGCATACCTCTGCTGCAGAGTCTCAAAAATCACCAATTAACACAGCACCTCGGATTAGAGCGGTTATGAAGGATTTACAGATCATACGTAGCAGAGACATCTCAATATCAACTGTTCATATGAGATTATTGCATATTTGGATGACTTCAGCATTGTAGAAATAAATAAAAATCAGGAAAGACCATTAAATTAATTGGTGTGTCCCAACCTTTGACCAGTGGTGTGTGGGTACATACCCTGGATGGATCACCTGTAACAGAGAAAAGGTAAATCATGTGCACTAGCCAACTTCAAATGAGCAGGCCCTCACTGGATGTGCCGGCAGTATACAGTATACAGTACTGTATGGGCTAGATAATGTGCCTTCAGAGACCCAGATCTTCATCAAATGACATTCTCAGAGAATTACTAAATAGTTTTGAGATTGAAGAAAACGATCCAAACAAGTTTAAGACACTCAGGAATCCAATGCAAATTTATACCTGGGAAAACATTGGGCGGTGGAGGTCAACATTGGCCCAGCACATAAGGGAGTTAATCAGCACCAGCAGCATCTTCACTCAGTCACACACCAGTTAGTAGGCATCTATCTACAGGTCTACTTGAACCTCTGCCCGTATTCATCACTAATCTACCTGTCTCAAGAGATAACAGATTTATCTCCCAGATTTTCAACTTTTGTTATGAAATCTCTCCAAGGTTTACACACCAATGGAAACTGCCTAGATGATCTTCAGAGATGTTTTATTGTCTATGAGAGGACACCATCACAGTCCAGGCAATCCAGTTCATCTCACGGCTTTGAAAAGCATTTTGTCATCTATTAAACATCAATGTCAATCTTTCCTCTGGCTACCACCCACATTCTAAAGGCCACGTCAAATGCCTGAATCAAGAAATTGCTCAGAAAATACTCCAGCCAAAATGAAAAGGATTTGTTCCTTTCATGGGCAGAACAAGCAGATAATTCATTGATGCACATCCATAGGACGTACCCCCCTTTATAGTGTGTTTTCTGCTAACATCCCCCACTGTCTCCATGGTCCTTAGAACCCTCCAAAAACACACTGGTTAATTGATGTATGCAAAATAGCAGGAAGCAGACCTGGGAGGCTGCACATGTTGGCAGACCGAGAATGATAAATACAAATCTATCTATAGCTACAGTACAACTGCTATCTGACTTGGTTAGATGGTTCGACTCTCCAAATGCCATCTGAGCATTATGAAATTCCAGTCCCTGATTTACTAGTCCAATTTGTATTGTTACACAAATCAGTCCTGTTTTCTACCATTTATATCCATGCCACCCAGTTACACAATAATACTCACATTCAGTGTCTACTCAAACCTGTTTAACATTGTGAGCTCAACCAGGTCACTGAAGCGGCTCATATTCAAGTAAGTGTGGTGGGGGTGGTTTTCTTTCAGTCTCCTTTTCAATGCCGCTTAATTGGGTTTCGGTTTAAAATTTTTAAAAAAAAATGCCCCCCATCCCCCCCCCCCCCCCCCCCCAATAAGAGCTAAGGGTTGATTTTAATTCAATTTACTGAAATCTATTTATTGAAATGATGTACAGTAGGTTCAAACAAATAGTGATGTGCTAGGTTGTTTAATGCATCCAGATGTAATTGTAATTGACCATGCATGTTTGTAGCTCTTGCCAAGAACATTATAAATGTTGGTTTTAGAGCAAGCAATTAAAAAGGAAAAAATTTTTCCATATGTGTAGCTGATAGCAGAGATCAATTACAGTCCTGAGTCTAGAAATGTCTAAACCATTGTGACCTTGATAGTTAAATTTATTCCACATTTGGAAAGCATGCAGGTTGTTCTATCATGTGTGCATTTTCTTTATAACACTGTTTGTGACTTTTTTTTAAAGTTATCCAGTCAAAAAAAAAAAAAAAAAAAAAAAACTCTTGGAAATGTCTTCCAAGAAACATTTACTAGAAGTGAAAACGATGGTGAAAGAGTTGGCTGTGCTCATGCCCTTAGCTCTTAGAGGCCACAGTGAAACTCGAGCCCCCCTCAGAGCAAATCCCACCCCCGCCCCCGCCCCAAACCCCCACACCCAAATGGTGACAGGACACTTTACGAGGTGCAGCTTCTTGCTAGGTGCCCCCCCCCACCCCCTCCCTTTCAACGGGTTCCATGTGCTGAAGGAATACTAAAAACGTCTATACACCTCGTTGTATGTCCTCGCCAAATGGTAATAATAATTCAAATTAAATTGAAAATTTACTGTAGCATCCAAGAAAGTAATATTACTCCAGTTAAGTTTATGAAAGTTCCCAGAATCTCAGAATTATTGGAAATAAAATTACTGTTAGTGCATCGACTGAATCCCAGTGCAGTTGTTTCCAGCAGTATGTCAGTTGGCACTTCCTCTGGGCCACGAAATTTATTTGCATCTTTTATGTAACAAACAGCTGCTTGGTACACAGGGTACTCTCACAGTCATGGCCTTGACACCTTTGAGACTGCCAAGTAACTGTCAGTTTTGTGCCATACAATCTAAATTAATCTGGTTTGGCTGATGATAATTGACTTGACGGGGTCTCCAGTGACTCATATAACGAATTTCCCATGAGCAAATAGAGCATTATAACAACCTGTGATGGGGAAAGCGATTTAATCAACAAGAAATACCCCTAAAGTCCTAGGATTTTGCTTTGGGTGCAGATTTGCATTCCTCATGTGTATTTTGCTTTTAAATATATTGTCATTATTGCATTATTCATAGCAGTTGATATTGAATAGCATGCTTTCAGAGGAACAAACATTAACACCGACTAATAATGACAGCAGGACAGCATGGTGGCTTAGTGGTTAGCACTGTCGCCTTGCACCTCCAGGGTCCGGGTTCAATTCATGCCTGGGGTCTGTGTGTGTGCCCAAATTGCCCAAAGCTGTACTTTAAGTTTCTGTGGATTATGCATAAATATTATGTTAAAGATAGTGAAACTTTGAGTCGCATTTTTTTGTACACAAGAGGTTAAGTATTTGTGACATCATAAAAACGATACGAGGGGAGTTCAAGTCAAACGGGACTTGGAATGGCATTTCATCAAGCACAGGACGGTGATGAGACTCTTAGCTGCAATAAAACATTCAAACATTATAAAGCCGGCCGGACATCCGTGAATAACGATCCCAGCCGAAGTGGCTCAGAGCCCTCAGCAGACGTCCCCATGAACATTCAGGGAGTCTAATGCCTAATCATTGAAAATTGATGGATAACTTGTACAAACAATCATTCACCAACACCACTTGCACATTACAGGAACTCGGCTGGGAGTTACTGCCACGTCCCCCATACAGTCCTGACCTCGCTCCAAGCAATTTCCACATGTTTGGTTCATTAAAGGAGTTCCTGGGAGGCCAGCAGATATAGTGCTGGAGCTAGTGCGGGGGAGTTTGGGTACCTCCTGGACGTGGTGCCAACACTTGCACACTATGGGCAGTTTGGAACTGCTAATCAACCTAAGCCCTTCGGACTGTGGGGGGAAAACTGGAGAAACTCAGCAGAAACCCACCAAGATCACAGGAGCATAAAGATTACGGTGTGCTTCAGAATCGTGCTGATCATAGCAATATTTGATTATTGAACACACAAAGATGCTGCGTATTACAGTAGAAATAAATAAAGCAGCACTAAAGATCACCAAAGATGAAAGAGTGCATCAGCCCAGTAGGTGTTCCAACTACTAAATGTGCAGTATGTTTAATTTCATTTACATGTAGTACAAACTCTTCTTTTATACAGTACACTGTATGCATGCTCGTGTCAATTTTAACTATGATGAATTGTCTGAAATGTGGCGAGAGTGTATCTAAGAACTTGCCTTAATCAGGTCCTGTCTTTGTACTCTGTAATGTGAGCACTCTCTCGAGCCTCTCGTTTAAAGTCAGGTTTCTCTGACCTAAATAATCATAGGGCACTCCAGAGATTTAAAATGTATACGGACAAAAATGGTGTTGAAACTTGCGCGCGCACACACACACACACACACACACACACACACACACACACACACACACACACACACACACACACACACCTATCAAATAGAAGGTAATGAGATGTAGAGATTTGATCACCACTTTGTCAAAACTGTTAACACCTGATTGGCTGACGTGTATTCTATTACAGACGTAACACTCAGCGACAGTGTAGGTGAGGTTATTTGCATTTGGATGCACATGTGCGCTGCATTAGCATCATCCTGCTGGAAGTGCCTGTTTCACTCACAGTCTAAGACTAAGCTTGAACTCTACTAGAATTATCATCACCAAGAACTGCCGCATTGGACCTCCAGAGTCCGGGATCAATTCTCGCCTCGGGGTCTATGTGCATGGAGTTTGCACGTTCTCCCCGTGCTTGGTGGGTTTCCTGCGATGGGTTGGCACTCCGTCCAGGGTGTACCCCATCTCGTGCCCTAAGTCTCCTGGGAAAGGCTCCAGCGCCACCCTCAACCCTGTATATAGGATAAAGTGGTATAGGTGATTAGGTGAGTAAGTGAGAACGATTAGTTTTCTAGAAATGGCATACCACTTCTGAACTAAAATAAGCAAGCATACAGTATGACTGGTAAATGATATATGGTGCCTTAATTGGGTTCCAGGTTCATACTAATGACAAGATCACTTCACAAACCTTGATTACTAAAGCGCCCTCCATAATTATCGGTACCTTTCATGAAAATCATCAAATATGAAGTTAAAACAAATAACTCGTGCCATAAGTGATATTTTGATGTCAGAGTTGGTGCGTTTCCTCCGGGTTCTCCGGTTTCCTCCCACAGCCCAAAGACATGCAGATTAGGCGCGGATTGGTGTTTCAAATTGCCCGTAGTGTGTGTGAATGAGTGTATGTGTGCCCTGCGACGGATTGGCACCTCATCCAGGGTGTACCCCACCTCGTAAGTCTCCTGGGATAGGCTCCAGGGCCCCCCCGCAACCCTGTATACAGGATAAAGCGCTATAGCCGATGAGTGAGAACGACTAGTTTTCTAAGCTGGTGTCATCATGTAATAATCATGCAAACGATTATAGCAGCGTTAATATATAAAAAAGAATAACTGCTGCTTGGAACTGGAATAAGTAGACGAGTCACGGTGGGTGAGTGAGGTCAGGGAGATGACTAAGCACGCTGAGTATAGTGTTTCCATCTTCTTTCCAGCAGCGTCGTGGAAAAGCATTTGGTGGTTTCAGTAGCAAACAGCCACAGTTGCTGTGTTTTCCACTCATAGCTGTATGAGCTCAGACCACCACCACTCTGTTTGTATTTGTCAGTCTGAACATAGCTCAGCATGCACTTGTGGGAGGCTGCGGTGGCCAACCAGTGAAGTGATCCATAACTGCTTCTTAACATACTATTGCTTCTGGCCTCAGCCTCTGTACAGTCCATACCAGCAATGCATTCAAAAATCTATAAAGAATTTACAGCTAAAATCTTGGAACTTCTCGACGACATAAAAAACGAAGTATGAAAAGCAAAGATGATGTTTTCCTAAGACGATACACTATTGTCCAATCTGAATTATTATTATTTTTTTTCATACAAAAGATAAACATGCATGGATGGGAAAGTAAGTTGGTGTGTAAGTTTATTTCTGCGCAGCATTTCTTTTTCGCCTCTTCTTCCGTCTAGGAAAAAAAAAACGGCATCAAGTTTAAAAATAAGCTTTAGTTTTGTGAAATAGTCATTTTCATCACCCAGTTTCTTTTAATGGCCACACTGAAAATAAGAACATGGTCAAAGATAAGTTATAATGGCTGGCAATCAGACGAGGTGGTCAGATTTGAACCCAGGCTAAAATGGTTCCTGCCAAACAACCACAGTTTACACAGATTAAACCACGTCTCATCAGGAGAACAGAGTGGAGAGGACAGAGTAAAGAAAGGTGTATGTGTGTGTCTGTCTGTGTTTGTGTTTTGGTTAACAAGACAGCAAATGGGACCACATTAACAGGGGGGGGAAAAAAAGCACAATTCATGCCCTGATGGAGTTCATGTGTATCTGAAGACATGAAGGTGGTGCTTATTTTAGTTCATGTTTATGCTACTTTGCAAAACAACGATTGCATATTTTGACAGACTTGATAATTATATATTATTTTTAGAAGAACTAAAATACAATTGGGCGGCATGGTGGTGTAGTGGTTAGCACTGTCGTCTTGCACCTCCAGGCTTGGGGTTCAATACCTGCCTCGGGTCTGTGTGCATGGGGTTTGCATGTTCTCCACGTGCTTGGTGGGTTTCCACCAGGTACTGCGGTTTCCTCCCACAGTCCAAAGACAAGCATATTAAGCTAATTCCCAAATTAGCCAAGTCTCCAAGTTCCCAAATTGTCCGTAGTGGTGGAATGAGCATGTGATTGTGTATGCATGTGTGTGTGCCCTGTGATGGATTGGCACCGTATCCAGGATGTAGCCTGCCTCAACAATAGGCTTCACCCCCTTGCGACCATGTATCATCATCATCATCATCATCATCAAGTCCCTTAGGCAGTGTTGAGGCAGTTCTGAAGTCGCGTCTGATACGCCCCTGTGGGTATCGCAGGACTATGGACATCTTGTACAATTGCTTTCCAAGATAAGCGATCCAGGGCTGCTTGTTTCACGCCTGCCAGGTTGAGTCTTCGATTCTATAGGTCTTGCTTGATTTGCTTGGGCCATGCCTTCTTTGGAACTGCAAGGGGGTATTTTAGATTGTGTAGTTTCTTTCTAATAAAAAGTCATAGCACACCATCCCAGATCGAGCCGCACGAAACGGTGTAACATTCGTGAGGGTCGTCTCAAAGCTGCGGGGCGTGAAACGGTCCAAAGTTTTAGGCGGAAGAATAATAAATGGATTTCTGGGGGAAGAAGCCTAAGCACACTTAATAATCCAGAAACCTCTGTAGTCCAACTAGGGACCGTGGAGGTCAACGGGTGACTGTTGTATTTATTCCCATTTGTACCTAAAGTCAACATTCACAAACTATGGGCAATTTGGAAATGCCAATTAGTCTAATCTGCATGTTTTGCACCTGGAGGTGCAAGGCAACAGTACTAACCACTAAGTCACTGTGCCACCAATGATAATAAGAAGTCTAAAGATCAAAGCAAGATTTAAAGAAAATCTGAAGTCATGGTGGGGGTCACACAATGGATTAGTCACCTGCCTTATCAAAAAAGGAAAAGACAAGAATTCGTCTGGGTCTGAGCAATTTGGTAGCGTACTAGTTTACAGCCGTGGCCAAAAATTTGGAGAATGACAAATATTAATCTTCACAAAGTCTGCTGCGTCAACATTTTGAGGATTAACCACAAGTTCTCAATGGGATTAAGATCTGGAGAGTTTCCTGGCCATGGACCCAAAACTTCGATGTCGTTCTTCCCGTTTCACTTAGTTCACTGTTGCCTAATGGCAAGGTGCTGCATCATGCTGGAAAAGGCCTTGGTCATCATCAAAATGTTCTGGGTTAGTTGGGAGGATGTTTTCATCCTGTTCTTTATTCATGGCTGTGTTCTTAGGCAAAATTGTGAGAAGCAACACCACACATGAATGACCTCAGAATGATGTACTGTCGTCACGACACAGGACTCATGATAGCGTTCACTTTTTTCTTCTCTGGACCTCCTTTTAAGCTTCCAATCTGTTATTCTAACTCCATCAGCAGGACAGAGTGATATCCGGCCTTGTCCTCATCAACACTTGACATGATGTCAGCTGGTCCTTCTTGTGGCAGTTCATCTTATTGCAATTCATCTGATCACTCTTCATAACATTCTGGAGGACATGCAAATTGCCTTCATAAAAACTGAGGCAGCAGACTTTGAGAAAATGAATGTTTGTGTCATTCTCAAAACCTTATAGCTGTAGCTGTATTATTCAGCAAGGGAAAAAAGCCATAGCTGTATTATTCAGGAAGGAAATCTCACTGCCACTTGGAAAGCTTATAGCATTAAATTTATTCAAATTTGGTTTCTTGCTGTGAGGTGCTAAGCAGAGCAGACACATTGAGAAGATATTAATGCTTAGAAACCTTTCCAGAAAATAAAAGGGAGATTTGCAGATAATCTGGTGTTCATGGTGCACATCACATGCTATCTTTCAGAGCTCAATTCTTCACTGAAAGAAACTAACCAGTGCCTGCTGACAAAACTTTTGATTTTTATCAAATTAATTAATTTAAATAGTTTAAACTTATGGCAAATGCAACTTGAAATGGACAAAGTACAGTATTTCGGTACTCTGTAAGTCACAATCCTGGCCAAGAAGGAACAACAGAGCATAAAAGGGAATATTTTCCTTTGAAAACAACGCAATATCAACACCATCCAAAAGAAATGCAGTGGCCGTGCAGGAGTACATTTAGCTATAAGTCAATGAACCTAAAACTAAATGTTAGCTAAAGGTCAGACATAGTAGTATGTATCTGCTGGAGCCACACATCACTTATCACTAATATCTCTAACTTGGAAAAACATCATTCAATACTAAAACAAATTGAACTTGGAGAGATGCATGTTGAAACAATGTCATTGCCCCCCAAACATTCCACAGCTGGTGAAGACCAAACATTCTCAACCCATGCATTGAAATAGAGTCAGATTTCCATTAATTCTTGGTATTACCAGGACAGAACATTTTTTTTAATGTTTAGTCGGACATGTTAAACCAACATAGTCTTTGGCCCACACTCAGAAACAAAATTATTAAAGTGGCTCACAGTGAGAAAAATGTTCCCTGTCTAGGGTTAAAGAATTGTCAACAAATAATGGAAACAGTTTAGCATTTGTCCATTATACAGCTTGTTGTCTTTGGAGATACACAATGACTAATTGATCAAAGACCCAATGGTTTATTTGGTACTATACAGGAGTGAAATTATCTAGGCAATATTTAATGGCTAAAGAGCATTGGCAACCTTATTTTCATGCAGAATGGTGTACCACCCCATTTTGCTCGTAATGTGCATGCATGGTTAGACCAGCCTTTTCCAGGACGTTGGCAGCGATGACGCAGATCTCATGAATGGCTTCCAAGAAGTTAAGAGCTCACTCCATGTGATTTTTTTTTTTTCTTCTCCTGTGAGGCTACGCAAAGGAGGAGGAGTACAGGACAAAGCCTTGCACACTGGGGGACTTGGAGGCATGGATTCAGGAGATCTCCAGCAACATCCCAAATGACTTCCTTCAGAAGACTGTACATTCTATCCCTGGCCGTTTGAGAAAACTTATTGACGCCACTGGTGTATAAAGTACATATGCTACTGAAACTCTATGAGGTCTGTGTTACATCACCACACACCTCTCCATATCTTGTAAATCTTGCAACATTGTTTTCAAGGGCAACAAATGCAATGCTACCCAACTGTTCTTCCAGTCATTCTGAATGTGAGCTGATTTGTGACCTACGGGTACAGATTTTAAGGTGTTAAATCACTGTCTTTGATGTAAGGAGGGTGTTCTCTATCACTCACAACCCAGGCTAAATTCTACAGGAATATTCTAGAGGAAGTTAATGGTGTCTTATGATCACCGTGTGAACATGTGTAAACATGCAGCATGAAAAGATGCAGGTGTTGAAACACCACCTCTGGCGCTTATTGGAAGTTCAGAGAACATGATTACATACATAGCATGTTCCAGGGAGATCGAGATCTTAATATGTGGATGCATCTCCAGGGATACACAGCAGTTCAGTCTTGTTGTAATTTAGCTTTAGGTGATGAGCTGCCCTCCATCCTGAGATATAAGCCAGACATGCTGAGATCTGTGCAGAAATCCTGCTAAAACCGTGCATGGTTATTCTCATTGTTGCCAATCCTTTAATCTTGGGGGCAAAAGTATTTTTTTGTCACATTATATTTCTGCCAAGGAATCTTGACAAAGTTGATACGTACTGTAAATGAAACACAAGTCAGAATATCTATTAAAAAGCCAGAGATCAAAGGGGAAGTAATTTTCCCATAGAGGGAAACACAAGAAAGTTCCTTCTAGTCACCATGTACAACTTAATAGAGATATTTCATTTCAAGATATAAAAACTATATACAACTTAATAAATATATTTAATTTCAAGATATAAAAAAAAATCAAAGGGATGACCAAACCCAGTAATAACTATTAAATACTACTTAATTTAAAATATATCCAAATGATCAATGCAAAGGGAAAGGGCTGCA
The DNA here is from genome assembly GCA_030068275.1 of Clarias platycephalus. NCBI lineage: Eukaryota > Metazoa > Chordata > Actinopteri > Siluriformes > Clariidae > Clarias > Clarias platycephalus. The sequence goes on along the minus strand of JAQQZT010000004.1, from coordinate 19,256,505 downwards.
TTATTACAATTAGACAACTGAACCATTTTGCATTTGCATAATTATCTGCATCCTGGAAATTAACATAATTTGTCTCTATGATATGGATCTGGACATTTTCCTAGTCTTCTTGGCAAAATTGCTGAAACTCTGGGAGAGTAGATTGAGACTTTTGGTGAACAGGAATTTACTCGTCTAGCCGCTCAATTGGGTTGATGTCTGGCCAGCTTTTGAATTTTGATTCTGAACCACTACAGTGTACATTCTTGGCAGTATGTTTATTACCATTGTCTTATTCAAGAGTGTCTTGCAGATTAGAACTAACGAATAACTAGAACTTAAAACTAAGTTTTCTTTTAGGATTGTCCTATATTTAAATTCATTTTTGGTGGCATTCTCGAGATGAGTGATGTTGGGTTGATCATCAAACCAGAAAACCTTAAGCATGTTTGACAAATGAGATTTCATATGGCTCACCATTCTTTCCTAAAGCCCATTTTTGTCTCGTGTTTAAGCGATGACTGTCCTGTAAACACCACCTCCATGGTGATTAGTGGATCCATTCCCTTGCTTCCGTAGGGTGCTTCTAAGATCCTTCTAACACAATATCTGACATTTGCTGGACAGCCTCCTTATTTTTTCCAAGAAACACAGTGGATGAGGGGCAAATTCTAATAAATAAAAATCGACAGTGCTAATACGGACAAAATAAAAAAATAAAATCAAGGATTTGGAGTGGCCATGTCCAAGTCCGGACTTAAATCCGATTGAGATGCTGTGGCAGGACCTTAAACAGGACCGAAAACCCTCCAATGTGGTTCAATTAAAACAATTCTGAAAAGAAGAGCGGGCAATAATTGGGCCATAATGATTTGAAAGACTCATTGACTGCTTGTTTGCAGCCGCTGCCACTGGGGGCACAACCAGTTTTTTGGTTTAAGGCGAACTTAACCAACTTCGAACTTCAAATAGGATCAGGTAGGTTTGAACAGCTTTTTTTTTACCTTAATAAACAAAATCATCTATTAAAAACTGCATTTTGTATTTACTCAGATTAAATTTTGATGAAAAAATTTTGAAAAAGTTTGATGATCTCAGTCATTTAAGTGAGACAAATATGCAAAAAAGAAAAATCAGTAAGAGGCAAATACTTTTTCACAGCATTGTATCAACATTTAAAGTGAGCTTTAAATATAGCCCATGTACTCAGTTACAGAAGCTAACTATTTAATCCAAGGGAATATTTTCTTTACAGGAGAATGGACTGAATTAGCTAAAACATTGGCACAACTTTATTCATTCGACTCAAAACTAAACAAACTCACATCAAAATGCATAAAGACCTCAATTTAGTATCACTTGGCTTAATTTAAATGGCCAATAATATTTTTACTGTAATTCAATTACATACTGCATGAAATTATAGAAATAATAGAATATGTTGGATGACATGTAATTTTAAAAGCTTTCAATGACGGCAGCCATATTGTAAAAATAAACCACTGGTTAAAGTGATTGTTATAGTGCCAATATATGGTACAAGACTCATGTATTATTCTTTTTTAGTTTTAATTTTCAGTTGTCGTGATATTTCACCACTCACCGTCTATACCGCATTATCCTGTATACAGGGTCATGGGGGACCTGAAGCCTATCACAGGAGACTTTGGACATGAGGCGGGGTACATCCTGGATGGTGTGCCAATTGATCATGGGGCACACACACACTCATTCACACACTACAGGCAATTTGCGTACACCAATTAGGCTAATCTGCATGTCTTTGGACTGTGCAAGGAAAAAACAGAGTCATGTTAAAGATTAGTAATCTTTAACATGACTCAGATGAACGAGTAGTCTCGGAGCGTGATTCGTTCATTTTCTATTGGGAGCGCATGCGCAAAGCATCGCAAAACCTCCGTATGTTATATACAGGAAACGGAAATGAGTCTTTTCGGTCCTGAGTCGTTCATTCTTTTGTCACGTGACTCCCATAGACGCTATGCAGTGCAGTACACAGCAAACAGAATTGAACGATTCTCAGCAATGAGTCTTCAAGTCTCGAGTCGTTCGTTCCTGTGTCACGTGACTCCCATAGACGCTATGCGGTGCAATAGATTCAAAAGAACGAACCACACCGCCTGCAAGATATGATGGTGAGCTGCTCAATCTGTTTATTAAAATATTTCCTT
>JAQQZT010000004.1:19231221-19243153 GCA_030068275.1 Clarias platycephalus | reverse complement strand
TGAAGCTTATATATTCATATATACTTTAAACTTTTAATATATTGTTCAATTTTAAGCATTAAATTTTTTGTTCAATAAGAACTTATTTTTGAGTCGTCCACCATCATTTTGTGGCTTTTGTAAAGTATCAGTTCAGGCACCATTTTGGCACCGGTACCGTTTTAAAAGTATCGATTTGGCACCGGTATCAAAAAAAACCCCAAACGATACCCAACCCTATCAGCGACACTCGCTTCAGTGATGTCAAGGTAAACAATACAACATGCTGAAAACTAATGAGAATGATCCATTCCTGTCTCTTTCACTCTTTCACACACCGGAGAGACAAATGAGGTTTTTGTTTAAATGTTAAGCTTTGGACAGACAGGCAAATGTGTCATTTTTTTCCTCGTGTGCTGAGAGAGGTCTGTGTAGGCCACTGAGCCGTATCTTTAAGTGAAATGCTGGCTGGTGCTTCTGGGATTCCGAGGCCGAAGAGCTTCAAAGAGTCCTGGGTGTGCGGTGTTTGGGAAAAAAAAAAAAGATTTATGTGTTTGAGCGTGGGGTCAGAATGATCAAAATTTATAGCCGGAGTTCAGCTTGCTGTTAACGCGTGGTACATTTGCACGTAGTCACACTGCTCGGGAAAATACAAAAGAACGCATGGCAGTGATTGAGTTTTCATGCGCATTACAAGAGGAAATAATGATATTCTTCATTATATGCAATTCAATTTTATTTGTATAGCGCTTTTAACAATTGTCACTGTTATATTTATTATATGAGGGGCGTTCAAGTCAAACCGGGACTTCTCGTCAATGAAGGAGTAAAACCGATTGACCTTTAAGGTGATGAGATGGTGATGAGGCGTTGATGAGACTCGTAGCCGCAGAAAAACTTTTTGATTGAGCAATTTTTTTAAAAAAAAGAAGGCCGTACTCCTGTGAACGATGATCATGGCTGAGGTGTCTCAGAGCCCACCAAGCTGTTCCTGTGAGCACTGAGCGAGTGGAATGTCTAATCCTTGAAAACAGATGAATAACTTCCTGTGGAAAGTTTACACATGATCATTCACTAACCCCACTTGCATGTTACAGGAACTCGGCTGGGAGGTATTGCCGCATCCCCCGTACAGTCCTGACCTCGCTCCAAGGCATTTTCACATGTTTGGACCATTAAAGGAGTTCCTGGGAGGCCAGCGTTTCAGATATGAAGCAGACAGTCAGATCATGGCTCCGGGAGGCCTTGAGAATACTTTCTACCTTGATGGTATCCAAGCACTAGTGAAACACTGGGATAAGTGCATTAGTGTAGCAGGAGATTATATCGAGAAATAAAGGGAGTTTCAGTACTGCGTACTGTTATTCTGTACAATCAAAAGTCCCGGTCTGACTTGAACGCCCTTTATGATAAGCCAAATTAAGACATAACATTCACAACTAATCATTTACATGGGGTACTTTTGATCATAGATGTAAAATAAAGGTTAAAATATACTCCGTGATTATATCGCAGTTACCGCTATAAAATACTTCTATACAGTAATTTGCCACGGGTGCTGATCCCGAAGCTCAGGGAGAGGAGTGTGACAGGGAGTGGGGGGCGAGTTAATTACTTTCCTGAACACAATTTGCCATGTAAGCAGCTCCCACCTACTGTACAACTCTGCTACTTTCGCTGTCTGTCTTCGCGCTACTCGAAGATTTTGTATATTCCTATCCGACGTCAGCACCAAACAGTTTTCAGCTCTAAGCAACATGAACACATCTTTTTTTTCTTCTTCTTTTTAACCAATTTACATTTAACGCTGCAACAATGACGTGTGCACTCCAACCGAGGACAGATCTTGGAAACACCCTAAATAACCTTTTAGAAGTGTTTAGATTTGAGTTGTCTCCAAATTCACCCAAAAAATTACATAAAAAAGCGACACGTGCTTCTGAAATATACTGGTTTCTAAAAAAAAAATAATAATAAAAAAAAACATGGCTACAAAAAAGTTTCACTAATTATAATAAATGAATATTTTCTCCAAGACATATGCAGCTCTTGTCAATTTCTTCCCAAGAACACTTCCGAAATCCCACTCGCGCACTTTCTTCGTGTGAGGCGATACCTGTTTATATCTTAACTCAGCTGTTTGTCTGTTTCGGCTTTGACTAGGTTTTTGTTTGGGGGGGGGGGGGGGGCAGTATACAAACACACTGATAGCACGCAATTATCACCGCCAGAAAGGGTTGTGATGACCCGTATCGCCGGGGGTCATTTAGCAGGAGCGTTAATCTTACCGCCGCGTTAGGTTTTAAAGCCATTTAGAGTTTCTGTAGTCTTATCTACAAATCCGAGGAGACAGAACGACTGGTTAGCCAAGACGACGAGAAAGGAAAGGGGAGGGGTGTGAGGAAAGTCTCTGCTTTTTAAGTAGCTTATATGCTTTTATCTCTTTGAATGTGTGTGTGTGTGAGACATCAAAGCTGAACAGTGCAGATTAGTGGCCATTGATTCACCTCTTTTCAGGAACTAAGGATAGAAAGCGCTGGCCAACCATCACGTACAACCATGCAGTTCTTTACTCATGCGCACTTCCGATGACGTGGAGACAAGATCAGGAGAAAGTGTGTGCTTCAGATGCCGGAGTAAAACATCCTCATAAATATACATGGAACACAGTATACTAGAACGCACTCACACTGCTGTCCACAAGTACAAACAATTACTCACATCTTTTACAAACACGTGACAAAACTGGCTTCTTGCAAGCAGCTGTGCACCCAAAGTGTCTTAATAGTGAAGTCCAAAATTCGAAAAAAAAAAACCAAAAGGCAAATACTGAAATAAACAGTAAAGTAGGTCATACAGCATATTTAACTTTTATTTGACAAAGCTGATAAATAATCAAACTGGACGTAATTAAAGGATAAAGTACAGGATGACTCCCTTGAAAGAGGCCGCCGAATATTCTGTAATAATTCTTGCTCTGATGAAATAATCTGAACTTAAAAACTTGAAAAAATAAAAATGTAAAAACATTGACACACATTTGCATGATGAAGCTACACGTCACCGATTGTGTTTTTTCCAGACGGCCTGCGGCATGAGAAGGGTATCACTGATCCCGTCGTTTCCAGTTTCCGTACCATCTTGTGAATAAAACTCCTTGTGGGTACGTCAGGAAGATCATATTTCCATCTGACATCACTTAAACGATTGGTGACCCAGTAGGTTCCCACTATGAAGACGTGCTGCTCATTACTGTACACCACCATCCTGATGAGAAATTGAGTGACCGAGTGAAGGGGTATGGTACAGTACGATGGCTGTGTGGTGCCTGCCTAATTGGTCCAACTCAGGGGCGTCCCGGCATGTTTAAAGCTCCATATACTGAAGAGCACATCGTACAGTGTTTCATTCAGATTACTTTGTCCTAGGGAGAGTTATTCAGGGTCTTTTTTGACTCCGGATCACTCAGGTGTTGGGACTTCTAAGTAGTTTCCTAAACCCTGATCAAAGGACTGATCTACTTGATGTTATGAACAAAGGTTAGTATACCCTAGTGCGCTAGCTTCAGGATTTGGCATTCAACCCTGGTACATGGACGTTAATGGAGCTGATACTGTATTTTAAAGATGATTAAGCGGAAAAATAACAAGAAATTAAGGAGATTTATAGGACCTTCCACCACCTCTTTGGTTTATTCTTATCACCTTTTGGCTACATAGTTCTGGTAAGAATTTGAGATACTTTTACCCATGTTAATTATACTAACTCTGCCAGCTGTGGTTATTTAGTCCCACTAGGCACAGAAGTATATGAGTAAAAATAAAACCATTAAAATTTTAAGACCTATTACTGCACGAGATTGACGCCAGGTGTTATTTCGCCTCAGCCCAAATAGCAATGAGTTTTGCTTGACGTTTTCTCAAAGCTCTTCAAGAACTCTACACTCCTGTAAAATGCCTTATCGCTTTTTTTTTTTTGCTCCTCAAACCTTATCACTAATAGATATCTAATTCTGTTCCTGTTGCAGAGTTCAATTACCCACTCCGTTTGGACAGAAATCACGTTACCACCCCTACATGAACTTGCGCTGGCAATGTCCAGATGTGACCTACACTTACGGGGTGACGGTGCGGACCTTAAAAACTGCACTTGCGCCCTTTTAACTCAATCGTAGCCGGCTTCAGACTTCAGCGGTCATTATCACACACCACTGAAAGGTTAACTAAGTAGAACCAATTTAAGCATACCACCAGTACGGACACTCCATAATCTGTCGGCGTATATCATTTTGCGCTGTGGGAATAGTGTTCTCCAGGCCTTTAGTGGACTGAGGAATTGGCTGATAAGTGGACTAGAAGGGTCCTCTGTAGTGTTGTAAATGAAGACCTAGTCAGTGGATCTGTCGTATTTCACCAATGCACAGACAACACAGGGTCGCTGGTTACACTTCTGCTCTTAAACCAGCCCAGATGTTCAGGACGATCAGATTTGGAAGGAAAGCTAAAAAAAACGAGACGTTTTTATGACTAAAAAAGCCTCTGGTAATACACATGTCCATATGCATCAAAATCCTCACTGGTGAAAAGCCAAGACGAGGTTATGCTGGAAATATTTTACCGGTGGTTGAAATTTGTCCTGATCATTCAATGTGTTGGAGATTGTTCTGATTGTTCTGTCACTAATCAGGGATGCAAACAGGATATTCAGACGTCTGCTAGTTATTAGTTAGACATACGTCTGACAGCAAAGATGGATGATCATATGATACCACGTCTGCTATTGTACATTGTGAAATGGGAGCGTCTGGCACAACATCACATCAGCTCAGCAAACGCACAGACCGAGCAGTGAAGCGTGTAAAAATTGCCAAACCACTGTTGTGTCACTCATTACATTATTAAAGACTGCCTTTAAAAACAACAACAGCACAAGACCTTCATTAAACGGGTTCCCATGGCCGAGCAGCACACACGCTTAATATCACTATGCGTGATGCCAGTAGTCGGCTGGAGGAGTGCATGCATGCTGCCACTGGATGAAACACGTACTCTGGAATGTTGAATCACGCTTCATTATTTTCAAAGTTGCATGGACGAATTTGAGTTGGGCAGATGCCAGGAGAACATCGCCCACCAGAATGTATAAGAAGGTAGAGCAGCTATTACGGTTTGGGGGTGATTGTCAGGGTTGGGGGCCCCTTGGTTCGTTGTAAGGAATGTTAATGTTAATGCTAATGTTACAAGATATATATTCAAGAAAACTGGCTTGATTTAGTGCACATGACATTGTGGCAACCGTTTGGGGAAGGCCCTTTCCTGTTGCAGGCGTGCCTGCGCCCCTGAGCGCGAAGTGACGTGATGAGTTTTGTGGGGTTGAAGAACCCTAGTGGTTTGTTCAGAGCCCTGACCTCAATCCCACAGAACACCTTTGGGACGAGGAATTGTAATTTAGATTGCAAGCTAGGCTTTCTAGTTAAACATAAAGGGCCTGACCTTACAAATGCTCTTTTGATTGAATGGGTACAGATCCCTATAGACATTCAGCCTTCAGAAGGGTTATAAATACAAATGGGGTGACAGCTACATATTAACAGGCAAAGTTTTCCAATGGGATTTCTAATATGATCATTAAGGTATGATGATCAAGTGGCCATATACAGTAATTTGCCATTTAGTGTAATATTTCTGGTAGGGTTAGAGAAATAGTTTTCTTGAACAAATACGTAATGACATGATGAATGTTACTGCACTTTTCTTGAATAGTCCAAATCCGGTGTCTCCATAGTAAAAAAAGACTCTTGTTTTGTCATTTCACATTATATTTCATAATGCATAGGTGTTCCATAAAATTTCAATTACTAAGAAATCAATATGTTTTTATTCATCTGATTGCACATCTGTTGCCCCTTTCGAATAAACCCCTAGACATATTTCCACATGTGTATTTCTTCGCAGTCCTACTTGGCTGAAACTTGCATTGCTCTCTGAGTCTAAAAACAACTTTTGCTTGCTTTGGTGAGTTGCTTGATTTTGTCTATATTGTAAATCCAAAGGAGGTTGCTTGGGGATGTAGCGGTTATTGCCTTGACCTTGCACCCCCAGTGTTGAGCTTTTGAGCCCTGCCTTTGGGTCTGTGTACTGTATGTGGAGTTTGTGTTCTCTCCAGGCTTAGTGGGTTTCCTCCGGGCACTGTGTGTGTGTGGATATCATGGAGGAGCCGTTTTACCCTGTCAGGGGTGCACCCTACCTACTGTCCCGAGTCCTCTGGGATAGGGTCCGGACCTCCCACGACGCTGTATAGGAAAAGCGGTATAGCAAATGAGTGTAAATGCACAGGAGTACTTCAGGTAAAAGGGAAGAATGGAGGCTCTGGTTACTGTCTGCGAGGGGTTTTGCACGTTCTCCCCATGTTTTTTGAGTTCTCAGGTTTCCTTCCTCCTCCTCCTATGGTAAATTGCCCTTGGGTGTGAATTTGTGTGTGAAGTTGTATTACAGTGTGAAGAGCTGCCATGCTATCCGAGGTGTATTCCCATCTCGCACCATGTGATTGTGGAATTATCTTCAGATCTCATGACTCATGGCAAAATGTCTCCTGAAAATGAATGAATGAATGAATGAATGAATTAATTAATTAATTAATTAATTAATTAATTAATTAATTAATTATTCTGCTAACTTGTAAGACACCTTACTCTATGCCCACTGTTAATACAAGCACAGTTGAAAATAAATTGGCAGAAATTACAGAATGCCAATACAATTTAAGAAAGCTGAATGAAATATGATGTTAAATATGGCCTACATGTTCATTGTTAGTTGTGTGTAGAGATATTAAAGCGTGTGTGTCAGTTTAGGTTATGTGGAGGTGTTTGAGATTTAAGTAAAACAGTACAGGTTATAAATCGATATCCATCCATCAATCCATCCATCTAGGACACTATGTAGGCCAACTAGGGACCATGGAAACCAGTGGTGATTACCACTGCATTTATTCCCTTTTTATGACCATGGTAGGACCTCCAGTCAATATTCACACAAACATTTACACATTACGGGCAATTTGGGAACGCCGATTAGCCTAATCTGCATGTCTTTGGACTGTGGGAGGAAACCGGAGAAAAACCCATCAAGCATTGGAGGAACGTGCAAACTCCATGCACTCAGGCCCAGAGGCAGGAATAGAATCCGGACCCTGGAGATCCGGACCACTAAGCCACCATGCCTCCTCATATACCCTGATACTTCGGGCACATCAGACCCTAAAAATGTTCTTACAGACATGAAAGGAAGAGAACAGCAGTTCATTTGAAGGTAATAAAACTTTGGAAACCATTCTTAGCATGCACAGATATATGTATATATGAGTGTGCTATAAATATACTGTATATTTGCTTTGGTTAACAGGCAGAAGACTAATCATTTAACAGATTTCCTTGTGACTAAGTAACGGTTTATTTTTTCTCAGTTTTCAATGCATCCTAATACATTACTATCCTTGTTATAGAAGGATTTGCCTCAAAATCTGTTGCACTGTAAATCATGTCTTGTTCTGCATTACTGTTTCATTCTCACGGCAATTTGATACGGTAGACAAGCCTCTACTTAGGTGGCATGTGTGCTTTCCCGAAGAAGACCATAAACTGGAAAGGTTTTACAATGAGATCTCTGGTCATACTGTAACTGCTCGTTTTCCCTCTTTGCCAATGTGAAATCGTGGTATAGTAGTTCTGCGTGACCCTTACACTCATTCTTCTATGTTTCATTTTATACCTGCAGCCAAAGTAAACTCTGGACCTCGACTAAGAGAATTTAAAGCAGAAGCAAACAGTTAAGGACTTTTTTATTATTAAATTCTTCCTGGAAAAAAAGGAACTAATGACTTTAGTAGTTAAGGTAAGGGACAGTAATGCACTGAGTTTCCTTGTCCTTGGTCTCTAGCAACCACATTACACACAGTGCTGTGCCAAAGAATTTGATACGAGGAAGGAAAAAAAAAAAAATGTTTGCAAAGTGGATGGAATATTTGTAGTATTGTGAAAAAAGGAAATTTCAAAGTTTTGTGGTAGAAACCATAAGGAAGAAATGACTATCTGCAGTTTTCAAGTATAAGGTGGTATTATGTGTCACGCATGCATGCACGTAGACACACACGCAACCACATAGAGTACACTCAAAGAGTATTTACAAAGCCTCAATGCATGCTCTCCAGACAGTACAGTACGAAGATAGATCCACATGTTAATGTGAAACCCATTTCACAATATGTCCATAATTTGCTTTTGTAAGGAAATTTTGCATTTTTATTTTTTTATTTATCTTTTTGCAATTTCAATTCTGCTTTCTATGAAATGTTTTGCTTGTTTTCGCAAATAAATACAATAATAAACTAGTATGATACTAATATGGCACTACTGGTACTGGTTTTTGTAGACATGTCTTTCTGTTTAATTTTTACATCGCTGCCCATGCATTGCTCAAATTGAGGCCTTGCAATAAAAAAATATATAATAATATTTGCTTTTCAGTTTCATTCTGTCTGTGCGATTTAAAAAAGAAATAAATCTAAGACGTGAGATTGATGCACAAGAAGAAAAGCATGAAAATTATCTTTAAGTAAAAGATGAATGTCCGAATCTTATCTAATAGGCCATTATAACCCAAGAGCTTACTCTTGCTGCCAGAACCGGTTAAATTATTCCTCAAAGTATTTGCACATGACCACCAGGACACTCTTAACAGAAAGGTAATTGAATTTCCAGTCAGAGGTCCTTGAGCTCTAAGGAACATTTGGAGCCGTTCCATCGCAATCAACCACCAGGATCCTAGCATTACACTCCTCCTTCGACAAATCCCTGTTGAGAAATTCTCATACATGAGAAAAGAGACTGTGCGCTCTGAAACATGACTTGATGGTGAACAGAAGAGTGATAGATGCTATTTCTATTGCAATTTTAAGTTGCAAGTTGCCTAGGGGGTCTCCAGGCCACCCGCGACCCTGTATACAGGATGAAGACGTTGAGTGACCAAGTCTGTATAATAATTGTAATTTACTCTCTCATTGTTTTATTGTCTGGACTGCATCTTTTTCATTGGTAAAATACAATGTGGCTCTTACAGATGTTTTGTCTTAGACCTAAAATGAAGGACCTCTTTACTTAGTATACACTTACTGTGCATTTCACTGATTAAAGTCTTCTTATACAAGGTGTGATGTTTAAGACATAACATCTGCAAGAGCCCGCATTATATTATACACATGAGAAAGATGTAGTCCAGACAAAAAAAAAAAACAGTTATAATGACCCTAAGAAAGTTTGACACCAATTGTATTGAAGATGGGGTCTCCAATATACATAATTCCTATTGTTTGCATACTTTAACTTTAATAAAATCTATAAATATCTATAAGTAATGATAAAATGTTGAAAAGAAGCAGCATTGGCTTTAATTCTATACTCAAAGTGAAATATAGAATCTGTAAAAGTTGGTCCCAATGGGGAATCCCCTTAAGGTTTCTCTAAACCCTCTGAACTCGTATTAATGTCTGTTTCTGGAATTTTTTACAACAGTGGTCTATTTGCCATCTTAGACGGGTTCATCCTCTAAAAAGAGCATCTTGTTCACAGCCAAAGGCTATCAGCCTGAGAGACTATACATACTGTACAGTCTGGCACAACTTCTGAATGACTACAATAATCCTCTCTTTGAACAAATGTAAGCATAATATTTTTTCCTCTCTTTTTTGTTTGAAGATCCATCTGAATGTGTAAAAATTACTTAGAAAAAGTAAATTTTGCATCGTAGTTTCCCTTTAAGAGTAGTATTAGTTCCACTCCTGCCACCAACTTAATTGATTTACCCATACCCCGACCTCACATGTCTATCCAGTTTCATGATAATCACTGCTTATTACATTTAAACCCCATTTCCGAGATTGGGACCACCACTCACTCTATTGATCCTATCCCTACATCACGCTTAACATGCTTACTTACAGTATGACCACACATAGCCTCCCTCATTAATATCTCACCGTTAACAGATTTTGTTCCTGCTTAACAATGACCCTGTTGTACTGTAACTCCAGTTCCTAAAAAAACCTGGTGGTGACCCAGATGACTGTGATTTCTGAGCAGGCTCCAAAACCACACATCCACATACAGTTTGCTCAGAAGAGGTCATACTGTAGGACTGAAAGTGTGTGTATTAGAGTGTCTTGATCCTCCTAAACGTAAATCAAGTTTTTGGTATGGTACGTCATGCCATTTTGCTTAATTACATTTAGAGCATTTGGCAGACATCCTAATCCAGAGCGACTTTTTTTTTTGTCTCATTTACACAACTTATAAAGGATTTGAGCCTCAAGGGCCCCACAGTTGTAGCTGGGATTCGAACATTCCAATGAGAAGTGCAATGTCTTAAGTACTGAGCTATAAATTTCCATGGACAAATACCTGGGCATATCAGGAGCAGCACTGAACTACTTTAAGTCCCATTTACCTGACTGTAAAAACAAGGTGTCCCACAAGTCTCTGTTCTGGGCCATCTTTTATTTTTTTGAGCAGGGGGATAATTGAGACAATTTGGACTAGGATTTTTAGATGAGAGAATTGTATACACTGATATACTGATATACAGCCATAACATTAACAGTTTAGGTAAACTGAAGAACATTGATCACTTACTCACCAGCAAACTGGTGATAGAACCACAAGGCCAGTTCGTTCGTTAATCCCACAGAAAGTCCAAATTGTGGAAAAAAGTATCAATCCTGTTCACGATAGAACAGCACAAGAACACCCAGTAGTGATGGGTCGTTCATGAACGATTCATTCTTTTTGAACGAGTCTTTAACGTGATTCAGAAGAACGAGTAGTTTGAACTATTTGAACTATTTTTAATGTTATGGCTGATCGGTTTACAGTACATTTAAACATTCCCCAAACAAGACTCCAAGAGTCCATGTGAATCCTCTCTGCTTGCTTGCTTCCTAAAAGACATTAACATACAGAGCTGAAAGTCAACATTTGTTCCGTTTGACACAGGCACATCAAGGAAACTAGACCTGGTCATAAAGAATACTTCAGGGTCCCCATCAACTCTAAAATGGAAATTTGATTGACAGTCAGCTTTCATTTCAGGCACAGTTTAACCAAAACAGCTACATTATTATCATCATTATTACTATTATTATTATTATTATTATTATTATTATTATTATAACATTGCCTGATGCCCATGTTTTTTCTATTTGCTGCTTAGCTTACTGTAATGCATGCTATTGTTATTAGTAACACATACAAAACTGTACCGTGTGTGCACTCTCACGTACACACAGATAACTCATACTCAGATGCTCCATTTTTCTAAACCAGTCTCCATTTATGTGGTTACTTCAAACAAAAACCTTGTTTGTACTGAGCCTTACCACTTCCTAATACCTTTGTGATTTATTCAGTCCTACACAACCTCCAATTCATAACAAAATGCCAGTCTATTCTGTGAGTCAACTGTGTAGAAGACTGGATTTTTTTCTTTTCCAGAGCTTCCCCAACTTTGGAACAATGAATTTAATCATAAATACTGTATAGTCAAATTATCATTGCTTTGACTTGTTTATGTTGTAATTAATCTAGATTTTTGAACATGTTGATGGTTTTTAATCCTGTAATGCTTTGGGTTGAGAAAATAACATTATAAACACCTTTACTATTATTATTATTATTATTATTAACTATGCAAAAAGTCTTTACGGCTGTTTTCTCTTGTACAGTAAGATCACACTTTACATACTATAGTGACTCAATATTGACTCACCAATCCCCGTATTTCATCAATGTATTAAGACAATAGCCTGAGGCTATGGGAATGTTACTATAGGTCAGTGGTTCTCAAAGTGTGGGGCGCGCCCCACTAGTGGGGAATACAGACATGACAGGTGGGGCGCAATGAAC